>PVHP010051311.1:0-11485 GCA_004024765.1 Zapus hudsonius | reverse complement strand
CTGATGCGATTGTTCTTCCTGTTGCTACTATTGAAAAAAATTGACGTGTTCCTAAATGTATCAAAAAGAAAACTTTCACCAACATACAATCAAAATTTTAAATATCTACTTGCTCTAGTTGAGACTCTGTATTCTCTCCCATTATAGCCTCTCATTACAGGTACTTACTGAAAAGCAATTGATGGCACCATCATAAGAAAACTATCTCCCATAGCGTTCCTCCAAATGCACATAGGAAATCAATTTCCAAAGTCACAGGAGAGCAAACCACAGAAGTTCTGACTGGGAGCCCCCCCCCCCCACCGCTGTGGCATTGCTCATACTACACAAGGATCCCGTTAAGAATTAAGAGGATAAATCCAGTTTATAAAGAATCTAATCATCAACCCAGTATGACATATTGACCTCAAGATAATTAGGAAAACAATTTGGAATTAAAACAGAAATAGGGGGAAATTATAAACAGAAATAAGTAACAAAGACTAATTATATACATTTGCTAAATCCATGTTTTTGTGATTAAGGTTGGAAGTTGCAACGATAGTGTTGACTGGAGGAGGGCAACAGAAATGAAAATGACAGGTGCTTAAAAGTCAGTCCCCTTCTTCTTTAATGCTGGTGGGTCTGTTTTTTCACCTATGGTTTCTCTGGCTTTGCTCTCCCCACCAAGCCCTGGACCTGGAGCATTAACTGCAAAGCAACAATATTGATTTTCTCTCTTTAAAAGAATGGAATGATGTCCTTACTTGTAGCTCACCAAAAAAGACAAGGGGATATATTGTAAATGTGTTCTCTTCTGCTTGAACATTTTTTTAATTAAGCCACTTTTCCTTTTATGGTTACAGGACTTAGATTAATCAAGCCCAAAACAGCTGCAGCAAAGGATCTATGGGTTCTTTATTCTAGTGCAGAAAAATAAGCCTCCAAAAATAGGAAACCATGTAACGTGCTATTTTACGAAAGAGACTTTCATAGTTACTCCCAATAGTTAAGCATTTCTTTCAACCTTAATTCTTCATTAATTTGGATGTCATATTTCTACCTTCAATAATAATTTCAGTTCCATATTTGCAAGTATACCTTCTTTTTTCATATTTATTGTCAATAATTAGATACATTGTATGAGCAAGTCTTATAATGATACCCCCATTTCCTCCCTGTCCTCACACTGCTGGGGACCTTCCTACATTGGCTTGTTGGTCCACATGGGATAGGGGGTTATGGGTTGCACGAGAGGTAGCCAGTTTTTTTTTCTCTCCCTCACCTTGTAACTTCTTGACTCAGAAATTTATTTCTCTTTGAGTTTTTACTGCCTGCTTTATCCACTAAAGATAGAGCATGTTTATGACAATATTATTTAAAATACCACCCAGCATGCCGTCCTTGAGTTAAGAATGCAGTCAGAGGGTCACCAATTCACCTAGACATCAAAGCTTAAATTTTAGAAGGTTATCAAGAGTTATCTCAATATCCATTTCTGACTTTAAAAAAAACTGATTTTTTTTTTCCCAGCGGCAGATGAATTTGAAGTGGATGTATAAAGAGGCTGTTACCCTGTAAAAACAATCCAAAGTCTGCAGTTGTGTTTCAAAGAAAATTAAAATTACAAACAGACAGCATTTCATAGAATTACTCAAAAGTCAAATTCTAACGATTTATAAAAAGCCTTCCATTTCTGAAGCAGATTGTCTTAAGATGAATGAATCATGACATGATCCTGGGTACTTAGCTGTGACATCTGTTAGGTGGGAAATTGTATTGCACACCACATGCATAATGAAGGGAAAAGCATTTTGAGTTCCTGCAGTGTTCTTCGTGTGTAGATGTGCAAATTGAAGCGACGAAACTCAGGCCAGATGGAAAAGCTGCAATATAGAGACTGCCTATCACCTACTGGTGGTACGAGGTGTCTCTCAAAAACTGTATAATCTGATGAGACCTCCTGGGCATTGTATAACAGATAGAAAACCAAAGAATACTTCCAGAATTCTACTGTTACCCTGAGGAATACCTGTCAAAATATAGGACACACATATTACCTACTTAATGCCTCATTTTTTATTCTTCACAATAAGACTACAGAAAGCACTTTAGAGATGCACCTTCATATAAGAAGAAATTCATTAATATATCAGCCTTAAAGATTAAAAACTGCCTCTGTATTTTCTAAATGAGCAAATACTATTTTCCTAATTAATTTATGTAACCAGTTAGAGTGTGATATTTCAAAAAGAAAATGACCCATCATATTCAACTATAGAAAAAGATAAATGTTACCTTTAAATGAACTTTAAAAAAAAACAAGTATAGTGTATGTATTATTCAGGGTTCTCTAAGGAACAGAACCAATAGAATAACTTGTATTTAATACAGAATTTATTAGATTAGCTTAAGGCAGTCCAACAGTAGCAGTCTGCAAGCAGAGAGTGAAGGAAGCTGTAGCCACTCAGTTCACGTGGCTAGAGGTTTCAGCAGTCCCAATCCAGCACTGAAGGCCTGAAGTCTTCCTGGAGAGGGCTGGTCTTCAGTCCAGGCTGGAAGGCTGAGGAAACTTGGTTCCAATTCCTATGAAGGATAGCCAAGCAGAATAGATGCATATGAAGTGAAGGCACTTACCAGCAAGCAGCACTGGCAGCCAGGTGAGAGGAAGGGGCTCTTTCTCCCATAGCTTCCTTTCATAAAGCCCACCTCCACAACCAGAGCTGCCCACTCTTAGGGAAAGGCTCACTTGGGAGGAAAGACCTCCTCCTTCAGTTAATCCTTTCTGGAAGCAACCTCAGAAGAATACCAATGGATTCCTACTCAGATCAAATTCACATCTGATCAGTGTGTGTGTGTGTGTGTGTGTGTGTGTGTGTGTGTGTGTGTGTGTGTGTGTGTTTGTGTGGTGTGTTCATGTGCATGAGCGCATGTACGTGTTCTAATTTTCATACATATGAATTCACATGTACATGTGCATTTAGATTATTGATTAACCTATGCTGGCTCATGATCCAGATCAAACATGGTTTAATTTTAAAAAATTCCAAGATCTTGATCTTTAAAGGAGTAGGTGATGAAAGATGCTTTTACAATGTACATCTACTATTGAAGTTAACCTCTGGGGAAATGTGAATGTCAGTCACATTCCCAAGCACCAATTCCACTAACTCAGTGGTCATAAAATAGAACAAATTTAAACACTTCAATATATCCCAGTAGCATGAAAAATCAAAAAGACCCAGAGATTACTTAGTGGGAATTTTGAGTATCAATTTTCTTTTCAACTACCCTACAATGGACAACTTATTTAACACTTCAATTTTCTTTCTTGGTTCCCTTCAGTGGTTCAAAGTACTCAGCAGTTTGCCAGCCTTCGTGATAGATTCTCTGAAGATTCAAAGCACTCACCATGGTCTGCAGTCCAGGAAACTTTAGAATGGATACCTTCACACTGGCTCAAGAGGAAGAAGGGTCTGTCACTGACTGTTCTCAAGATTGGCACGTACACAATACAGGCACAACACAGGATCTGGGGGTCTCAGATAGGCTGAAGGGAGAGCTCTGAGGACTGGAACGAAATTCCTCCAAGAGGAAAAGTCAATGGTGTCCTATCATATAGAATTGAAGGGAAAGCCTCAGAACATACAAACTAAAATTTCAAAAGTAAAAAAAAAAAATTAGAGATTTTTTAGGCAAAGATACTAGGTTCTTCATAGTTTTAGATGTGTTTTTCTAAGAATGTGTAGATTCTAACTAAAGAATACATCAAGTATGCAGAAGTACATATTTACAAAAGAGTTACAATGAGATCCACCAGCCAAACATGACCACTGTAAATACTTTCTCAAGTTTCCTTTCGAAAATCAGTTGGTATTTCTTACCAAAGTTCTAATTATTTGGTACACTGAGATATCTATATTTTATATAATGATCATATTACTACTTACTACTTTTAAGAAGTGCAAAATCAATTCACAGACATTCACATATGTCTAATTCCTGGGTATATAAGTATAATAAAACTTTTAATAATATTTTTATTTATAAATTATAAAAAATATGTTTAAATATTACTTATTTACAAATTATTATTATATTGCTGCACTCAACTTTCTAGTTGCTGCGCAGAAAGAACCCAAGCAAAAGAGGCTTGTGGACAAAAGGGGAGACTTATGGACTTATGGACTTAAGGGGAGACTCCATCAAGTCAGGGAAAACAATGGCATGAGCAGAGGGGTGGACATCACCTCCACCACAGCACCCCAAACAGTGGCAGGAAGGTGTGCCAAACACTGGCAAGGAGAAGCTGGCTCATAACCCCCAAAAACCCACCCCCAACAACACAGCTCCAGCAAGGTTCTAATTCCTGAACTGCCATCAGCTGGGAATCGATCATTCATTTGTTTGTGGGGGACACCTGGATCAAACCATGACAGTCTGCCCCTGGCCCCCACAAACTAATAATCATGCATGATAAAAAATACAATGTTTTCATCTCAACTCCATAAGTCCCCACAGTTTTTCCTTCAACTGAGCCATAAAACCAAATATCAAACCCATAATGGCACAGAACATTCACATTGCAAAAGATAACATGAGGCATGGCAAAACAGATTGAAGCAATATAAGATTTAAAACAAGCAGGGAAACCTCAATCTCTAACTCCATGTTTATTAATTCTAGTCAGTAAAAAGTCTCTTGGGGATTTGATTCAGCCCCTCTAGCTCAGCTATTCAGTCAGGGAAAACTTCTTCAGTTCAGGTGCATGTAGCTCGCCTTGGCAGCCATCCATAGTCCTGCCATTTCACTGGGTCTCCATTGCAACCCACAGTTTGTCCTCATGGCTCCATCAGCCTCCATGCAGGCAATCTAACACACCTACTTCACATTGCCGATGGTCACTTTTTCAAAAACAAAACTGTGGTGCAAATGCAATGACCCTCTCTTCCTGCATTTGTTATACTCCACAGACCCAGGTGGGCTGTCAACTTGTTGATAGGGGGAGGGACAAAGCATTCAGGCCCCTTACTTCAAACAGTCCACATTCTTCCTGTTGTTCCAATGCAGATCCCCTGGCCCAATCTCAATGGTTGTAATCTCTCAAACAATTACAGGTGAATGGGCAGAAGTTTTGGCCCAAAGATCTCTTTTCTTTCTGTGTCATCTCCATCTGCCCACACCAGTCCATCTTTATGTAAAACAACCCTGCACAAGTTCTCAGGACACAGGCAGTAAGAACACAGCAAGCCTCTCACACAAACTGCTTTTGGCAAAGTCCTGACAAAGTTCTTTCTCACCGTTGTAAGTCAAACCTCACAGTCCACAGTTCATATTTCATTCAGGTCTTTTAACTCTGACCATCAAGCTGTACTCACAGCACTGCAAGCCGTCTCTTAGGGAAAGGTTTCAAATCCTTCCATATTCCTCCTGCAGATCATTTCCATCAGAATACATTTCATTTGTTTGTGGGGAACACCTGGATCAAACCATGACATATATTTTATAAAAAATTCATTATGTGTTATTTTCTCAGGAAATATTTTCCTATGCTTTGGCCTATTTTAAATATTAATGTTACTTTTTAAATAATATTTTGATATATTAATGGATTATATATTTGTTTTTTTAATTTTCCAAAATGCTTTTCTATAATACCACTTTTAATTATTTCATGTACAATTACAATCATTTTTCTAAAATTCATCAAATTTCTCTACAGACATAGACTATTAATGAGAGTCTGCCCTTTCAATTAAACATTTTGGCATTGTTTATCAAATTTAAATAGGCATATAGTTTTAACCCAGAAACTCATCTGCTAATGCATGTGACATGAAGGAAAAGGAAACTATGGTGGGGAGGTGTCATAGTCAGCCACACATCACTGGGATGAATCTCCAAACCAGGCACAATTTGGGGGAGAAAAGTATTTATTGAAGGAACGGACCCAGGGGAAGTTAAGGAAAAAATGGCTGGCCCCCTTTCACAGATCCAAGCAGAGACAGAGACAGTACCTCCAGAAGCAAGCAAGCAAGCACACTGTAACACTGTAATTCACAAAATAGCAGAACTGCCAGACTGGGGTTCCAGCTTTTGTTTTGCATATCTATCCCTAGTATTTTGCACTCAATTTAGAAATAGCTCAGGGCAAGACCCCAGGAGGCCAGGCCAAAGTGATACTTCCTCCAGCCAGAAGGCTGAAGACAATTCACAATTATAATAAATTCTATTGGGGGACATTTACTAAAAACTACCACAGGAGGAACAAGTGATGAGGGCAGGAAAGTGGGGAAAGAATCAATGAAAACAAAGTATGTATGAAATTTCCATTAAGAAATTGATTGATTTTATGCTAATTAATAAAAACAAATAAGAAATGAATGTAAAAATAATAAGAAGGATTCAACTGTTAAACTGCAGTCTGTCTACAAGTACACAGATGTAGAGACAGGGATTTTGCCAGATATGACTGTTACTAATGGTAAGTAATCTAAACAGAAACAACCAAAACATTACGGAAAACTGTTTACTCAAGCTATTCAATTCCGGAATACAGCATCATGCAGCCATGGCAAAAACATGAGGGGGAGCTTGATGTGTGAGACATGGGAAATCTCCAAGGAGACTTTCTAACTCAGCAAACGAGCCAGAGACTTAGCGTAGGATAATCTTTTTCACATGCTTTATAATGCGTGCGTATGTTTACATGTCTCTTTTGACATAAACACTGATATCAAAGTGAATATGAAACGGATATGAGTATAGACATAAATGCTCATGATACGGAGTTATGGATGAGAATATAAAAGTAGTTATATAGACTAATATGTGCATATATATCAATACAAAGACAGATAGATAGAGAAATAGAGATGGAGAGATTTTCCTTATTTGCCAGAATTTTGAAAGTCAGAGAGAACCAGGACTCAGACTCTTGAGTTATATGGATCAATTCTATGTTCCCTTTTAATGCCCCCTCTAGCAATGCCATTTGTTTGTTTGTTTGTTTGTTTATGTTTTTGTTTTTGTTTTTCGAGGTAGGGTCTCACTCTATCCCAGGCTGACCTGGAATTCACTCTGTAGTCTCAGGGTGGCCTTGAACTCATGACACTCCTCCTACCTCTGCCTCCCGAGTGCTGGGATTAAAGGCATGCGCCACCACGCCGGGCTTTAGCAATGTCATTTGAGTTGGCTTTAAATGAATCTATATGGTGACCATCACAAAATGTTTGTCTCAAACTGATCCTCTGCTTTGAAAGCCATTTTGTCATTTATCAAAAAAATATCAAATAATGGAGATTCCTTAGTTAAAAAAAAAATCCAGGCCCTGATGAGTCTGAACTTCATATACCCCACTCAGTATTTCACATAACCACTTAATAAGCATCTCAAAATTTAAATGTCTGGCAATTAATTTCTGAGTTTTGTCACTCCAACCATTTCCTACCTAATTATATAGAATGGACTTGTACAAGTTGCTCTGACAAATACCTGTTTTTCACACATGACTCTGCTGAAAATCTCCTACTATATAAGAACAATATGATAATATGAGCAGGATATAATATTTGCTTTCACTAGATATGTTGAGATTACCTTATGTTCAAATAAAAATCTCAGTGATGTGCACATAAAACATGACCCATAATTATAGAAGGGAAGGGCTCTGAACAATGCATAATTTTAATGGATGCAAAATGTTCATTCACATCAAATATTATGGACCTTAAAATGCTACAAGTATGAGCTAAAAAAATTGTATGTCACAGAAATCTGAAAAGTTTTTCAAAAATGAGTGACAGCTGATCCGTAGGTGGTATAAGAGTGTTTTGTTCATTTTATAACATCTCTTCCTTCTGATTCTCATAGATTCAAAAGAAAAATATATTAAAGAGACACCTATTTCCTATGAAGTCTAATTCCCATATTGTCTAACATACATCAGTTTTTGAACTCAGACACCTCTGGAGAAAGTATTCCATTCCCCTAACCAGAAGTAAGGCATTAATGTTTAGTCCCCAAAGAAAGCCATCAGAGCACACTTCCTCTCCCACTCTTTCTCCAGCACTCTCTCCCTTTATATGCTTTACTCTCCTTCCCTTTCTCCCTCCCTTCATCCTCCCAGATATACGCCTCTCAAAAATTATTTGCTAGATGTAAAAAATACATGGGCTAGAACATCTTAAGGAATTTTGCTAAGTTCACATAAAGACCAACTCCAGATATAAACACACTGTCTCTCCAATGACAATCAAAATAGATTCCACCACCTTGGTCCATTTAAATCAAGAAGAGCAATGTTAATTCTTCACAAGCAATTATGCCGGCAGGGAGAATAGTAAGTCAGAAGCAGGGTGGATGGAAGAAGCATTTCCTAAATTCACTAAAAGGAAGCTTCCAAAACACCCAGTGGCCAGCTGAGGAACCCCAGCAGCTGCACACCTATTAACCATTTTCATGGAAATTCTGAATCCAGTAAGCAAGTCAAAAATAGTGACAAACACTTAAGCTGCAGCTTTAGTCACTAATCAAAGACTTGCCTTCACCTGTGCTCAGTGGGAACCATGCTTTCTTCCTGTATCACCTTTGCTTTCAAGCTAACAGTGCACAATTAACCAAGAAAAGCAATCAAACAATATGTCACTCAGGAAAATGGCATGCCAATATCTTTCACTCTTGGCTCCTTCCACAGCCGCTTTACTAAGACGAGTAAGATTAAACACTATCCTTCCTTCCTTCCCTTCACATCTGCCTCTCCTCATGCTTCTGTGATGTGTCCATGGATCTCATGAACAACATCTGTCTCTCTCATACTCAACTAATTGTGGATGTTTCAAGTATAATCACTATGTCACCTATGCATATTGATAAGATCTGGACTGTGTTTCTAGAAGTCATGGGCCTTCATTAAAAGGTCCCCTGGGTCTGTCTCTGCACTACTTTCCATCACTGTGAATGACTACATAATCATTATGATCAGCTATGCTAGTATGAAATGCCCTGTAAAGTGTGTGGGCAAAGGAAATGTGGTTTCTTTTTCTCATATAAGACATGAAAATATTGGAAAGATACACTATGAAGTTCACGGCATGAGTATTAAAGCCTTATTCCAGTCAGTAATTTCTAGCTAAAACACAATGGAGGCCCTAGTAGATAACCCCATTTCCAGACCTTCATGAAATAGAGATGTTCTTTGCTGGCAATATAACATTTATAACCATACATAATATGTTGGAATCAAAAATGAGTCTTATATTAAATTTAAACCATAGCTTTCACTTAAGATTAATCAAGCTCAATTCTTAGCTCCATCATTTTAAAAGTACAAGAAATAGCTTATTAATCAGCAGAACCATTTTAACTGTGCTATTATCATAGTTCCCCTAAGACACCTCAAATTTCCTTCATTAAGCCCCCCTCGAAGCCTTTCTGTAAGATGCAATAAGGGTATATTTACATCACACTCCCACTGCACAAATCAGTGCAACATAAGTAAATTATTCCAAAAACTTTCTCAGAGTCTGGCTCCTTGGCTAAAAACCATGTGTATCACAGTTTTCACAAAAACACATACCACTTCCTCAATAGAATAGGGCGGCTCCATCTGTGTGGTTCTATTCAACTATTGTACAGCATGGGGAGACATATTTATGAATCATTTGTCCAACAGACCTCACTGGATCCTTAACACCTGCTGTGCAAAACATATCTTCAGACATATGATGATAATATTTCAAAACTCATAAGAAACCAAAACAAAGTGGCTCTTTTTAAGTTTAATGTAGCCAAATAATAAATTTAACTCAAACATATTCCTGAGGCTCACTTGAGAACAAGAAAATGACACTTTGAAAAGACAATAATGGACTGGTCAGTAGGTTACCGATCACCACGATATCAAGCTACTTCTGGGTAACCCTCCCATTGAAGCGTCCTTTCCCTCCTTTCTTCCTCTTCAATTTCTCATTAATTTTAATCTCACACTCATGTTTTTAAGTAAAATTTGCCTTTTACGTATTTCCCTTTTGTGCTTCCTTCCATCTAATATTTATTCTAAGATTGATATAAAATGTGCATTAGGATATTGCTAATACCAAAAATGTTAAAATTATAGTCTCCCATTGTGTTTGTTTGAGGAGACAGCTAGTCCAAATAACATCTGTGCACATAACTGTCCTGTGACCTGCGTTGTTTTGGTTCCTTCCCATCTGCTTCTCTCCTGTAGCATTACCCACTCAACACCGACCTAGCTAATCATTTTCCAGACAGCTATCTGACTGATTTGTAGACAGAGTACTAAACAACCGATTGCCTGCTAGTTCCCCCTGTGTTTTCCTCTGCATTGATCAAATAATCCTGAATCTCTGTGCAGCAGTCTTTCCTCTCACCTATTGACTCTCTGCTCATTTTCTTCTCTACAGACTCTATTTCATTTCCTCTTTATCTGACTCAGCCTCGTTTTCACTTTATCATAGGTAGGAAGTCAATTTCTAGTCACTGGGTTATCAGTAAAGATTATCAGGGTGGACATCTGTCTCCCACACCAAAAGGAAAAAAAAAAAGGTGTAAGATGCCTAACTGTACGGAAATATCACACACACACACACACACACACACACACACACACACACACACACACACACACAACACACAGAGGCACATCTACCCTACCTCTTAGACAAATCTTCCAGTTGTCACTAGAGACCCTTGCTATTTCACTTTGATTACCAGTGACCTCCAGGTCAAAGGGTACCAGAGCAGGAACGGGGGAAAGTAATAAGTTCTACTGACAACAGAGATTTTTGTCACCAACAGCGGTGTGATCACTAAATACACAGAATAATCAAAGGCTAATTCCTTGTCCACTCTATGGAGAGGACACTTTTAAACTCATTGAAGCCTCTCAGACAAAAATACTATGTTTTGAATTTTTTTTTAAGAAAGAAAAATAAGAAAAGAGACTCACATCACTGGGTTATCTGGGATTAAAAATAGTTTTAGTGTATTAAAATTCTGTAAGGGTTTACTGCCAATACTTGAAATGTAGACAAGATACTTCTGTCTTGAAACTGTAAATGTTGATATATAACTCTTGGCTGCATTCTTCAAATGTTAAAAGTTTCGCGGTGATTACAAAGAAAGCTTGTGTAGCGAGGAGGGAAATAGGGGTATCAACACAAGACTTGCGCATGTAGTGTTTCTAACTTACTGACAATAAGTAAATTGTAAAAAAAAAAAAAAACAAGCTTATATTGCTATTTCCTTCTTTTAAATTAAAATTAATATGGTTATGGATATCCAAAAAGGATATTACACAGTGTAACTCCCAGGTGTACACTGAGCCTCCCCACTCCAGTGCAGACAGAGCCTCCCCACTCCAGTACAGACAGAGCCTCCCCACTCCAGTGCAGACAGAGCCTCCCACTCCAGTGCAGACAGAGCCTCCCACTCCAGTGCAGACAGAGCCTCCCACTCCAGTGCAGACAGAGCCTCCCACTCCAGT
>PVHP010051310.1:0-11496 GCA_004024765.1 Zapus hudsonius | reverse complement strand
TAGTATTCAGCCAGGTTCTCCTGGTCATGCCTCTGGATAATCTCCCCCACCACGGCTCTTACAATCTTTCCGCCCCCTCTTCCGCATAGTTCCCTGAGTCGTGGTGGATGAGTATTAAGGCTGCTTTAAGGTTGTGAGCTTAGAGGTCTTTGTGTCGAAATCATTGGTTTCTGTCTCACTGGCTTATCCTGTGTTGATTGAATGGCTGTGGCTGTGGCTGTGGGTCCCTTGTTCATCCTGACATTCTTTTCAGATGCACACGCCACTTTGTGCATCTGGCTTTATGTGGGTACCAGAGAATCGAACTCAGGTCATTAGGCTTTGCAGGCGAGCACCTTAACTGTGACTATGTGCAGCCCAGGTGTTGACTGTGGCCCACCATGCCTGGCCTGGCTTTTCATTTCTTCATCAGCAATTCTATGATAGGAATCAAAGGTGAGAAATATATCAATTTCTTCTTGTCTTTTATTTTTTCCCTTGGTTTTTCGAGGCAGGGTCTCACTTTAGCCCAGGCTGACCTGGAATTCACTATGTAGTCTCAGGGTGGCCTTGAGCTCACGGCGATCCTCCTACCTCTGCCTCCAAGTGCTGGGATTAAAGGCATGCACCACCACGCCCGGCTTTCTTCTTGCTCTTGTGAGTTAGCACTCTTTATTTGGCTCGGTGAAAACAGTCCACAGCTACAGAAAAATCATGTAAAAGAAGGAAGATGATTTCATTTGCATAGCACTTTACAAAGTGGTTTCCCATGACTATTTGATTTTTTTCTATGAACTAGACAGGAAGATGTGGGCATTCTATGGTTCACTCTACTCATTCAACAAACTTACTAATGCTTTAGTGTGAGACAGCATCCAGGATAGAGGGTGGACTACCGACTCCTTCCTCATGGTGCTTATGCTACCCATGTGAAGAACAGAGAGTAAGCAAATAAAGAGCTATTCCTCTCCTAGTCTCGAATTACTTCATTCAGCTCATCTTGACCTTTAATGTTAAGTTCTAGCAGCAGAGGAAATGGGTAAGAGATTAAAAAACTATAGGAAAGCCGGGCGTGGTGGGGCACGCCTTTAATCCCAGCACTCGGGAGGCAGAGGTAGGAGGATCGTTGTGAGTTCAAGGCCAGCCTGAGACTACAGAGTGAATTCCAGGTCAGCCTGGGCTAGAGCAAGACCTACCTTGAAAAACCACCCCCCCCCAAAAAAAAAACCCAAAAAACCCCAAACAAAACAAAACAAAAAAAAACAAAAAAAACTTTATAGGAACCTCGAGATCTGACTATCTACGTGGTGTGCACATATAATTATAAACAAATATATGCACCTGCACTTGAGTATTTTGATAATAATGGAATGGAGTAAGTAGGAATCCACTTTTCCTTGCCTCCCGATGAACATTGAACCGCTCTCCTCATACGTCTGCGAGACCTCGCTTCATCAGTTCTTAGAGAAGTTTATCAACGACTCTGCTTTGGAAATTGTCACCCAGTACCCAGCACTGTGGCTTCAACACAGACTTGGGGGAGCGGTCTGCACCCAGATTCACATTTCTTGCTTGTGTGATCTTGGCAAGTGTTAAGTGTGTTCATCAATAAATTGGGCTTAATAATGGCACCGATCTAAAAGGATTGTGAGGCTTAAAAGCCTCATTGAGTATATATAAAATGCTTAGAGAAATCGATTCTTAGTAAAAGCTAAAAAGACATCAGATAGTTTTTATTAATGTGAAAAATATGATACATTTAATTTCTTTCTGGTCAAAGTAGAAAAAAGGAGCGAAACTGGAAAGCTCTGCTGCCTGTTTTTTTTTTTTTTTTTTTTTTCCGAGGTAGGGTCTCGCTCTAGTCCAGGCTGACCTGGAATTCACTCTGTAGTCTCAGGGTGGCCTTGAACTCACGGCGATCCTCTGACCTCTGCCTCCCAAGGGCTGGGATTAAAGGCGTGCACCACCACGCCCGGCTTGCTACCTGGTTTTAAACATATTTACTGCACTGTAGTTATCAACACAGCTTGACAATGGTATGACGACAGCCGATTCCACTAAAGGAACAAATCAGTGAGTTCTGAAATAGACTTGTACACAGATGAACAATTGATTGTTTACAGTGGTGCAAAGGCATTGCAGTGTGGACTAGATAGCTAATCGTGCTGGCTGGGGTAATTGGATATCTATATATAAAAATGAACTAGGAAACTAATTGAAAATAGGACCATATGCTAATTGTAAAACCCGAAGCACTTAAAGAAACCTATAAAAATGTTTTGTCGGGCTGGAGAGATGGCTCAGCAGTTGAGGCACTTGCCTCCAGTGCCTAAGGCCCTGGGTTCGGTTCTCCAGGACCCACATGGGCCAAACCCACAAGGTGGTGGCCCTGGTTCTCTCTCACATTCTCTCTCTGCTTGAAAAGGAATAAATAAAATATTTAAAAAAAAGTTTTGTCACCCTGGGTTAGGAAAATATTTCTTAGATAAAAATGTCCAAAGTATAGTCCACCAAAGAACAAATTGGGAAATTTGACTTCTCCAAAATTTAAAGGGTGTCTATCTTCAAAAGACACCATTAAGGGCTGGAGAGATGGTTCAGCTGTTAAAGCGCTTGCATGCAAAGCCTAACAACAAAGATGGTTCAATTCCCAGTACCCACGTCAAGCCAAAAGCACAAAGTGGTGCATGCATCTGGAGTTTGTTTGCAGCGGCTAGAGGCCCTGGTGCTCACATTCTCTCTCTCCCTTCTTACAAATAAATATTTATTTTTTTTTAAAAGACACCATTAAGAGAATAAAGAGAGAGAGAAAGGAGAATGAGGAGGAGGAGGAAAGGGGGGGAGAGAGTGCTTTGCAACTATATATTTGATCAAAGACTTGGACCTAAAATTCATAAAGAATACTTCAAACTCAACAATAAGGAAACAATCCAATTTGAAGAAGTAAAAGATTTGAACTTGGATTTCGCTAAAGACAGGCGAGATGTGTGTGTGGGTGGTGGCTCACACCTGAAATCTTAGCACTTGGGAGGCTGAGATAGGAGGATCTCTGCGAGTTCCAGGCCAGCCTGGGATACATAGCAAAGCCTTGTCTCAAAACAAAACAAAACACAACAAACAACAACAATAAAACGGGCTGGGAAGATAGCTCAGTGGTCACAGGCACTTGCTTGCAAAACCTGCTGGCCTGGGGTTCAATTTCCTAGTACCCACATAAATCCAGATGCACAAAGTGGTGTCTGGAGAGGCCTTGCCATGTTCATTCTTTCTCTCCCCCCTCTCACAAATAGATAAATAAAATTATAAAACTAAAGTCTATGGAACCAACAACAACAGTGAAAAAATCAAGAAATGTGAGAGAGAGGACCTCAGGACACCACCAGTGATGCATGTTGACTAAGTGAATTATTTCATGACTTTATATGTCAACACAGCAAGTTGTATAGTTTAATTTTAAAAATATTTTTCGAGGTAGGGTCTCTCTCTAGTCCAGGCTGACCTGGAATTCACTATGTAGTATCAGGGTAGGATCCTCCAACCTCTGCCTCCTGAGTTCTGGGATTAATTAAACCATGCCCAGTGTCAATAAAAGAATTTAAAATGACCTAGTTATAACTTAGGTTTGAATATTTCAATTGTGGGTGTTATTCAAGTGAGTGTGCTCAGCTTGAGGGTGGAGAGGGGCTTCTGGACCTATGAAAGGTGAGCGGGAGGGGGATTTTAGCAGTGAATTCTCTCTTTTCCTCCCTCGTTCCTTTCTTCTCTCGCTTCCCTTGGTGAGAACACCGTAAGATTTGAGATAATAATACTATTTGCAGAGAGTTGACAGTTGAAGGTATGTGAAAGGCTGATTGCCAGAGCACAAAAAGTCACTTAGGAAAGAAAGGTAAATATTCAAGTGATGTTCAAAAGTGAGACAAGCCAGTCACGAGCAGAATGGTCGAGACCCAAGAAGAGAAAGGAAAGGCGTGGAACCCTACGAATTAGAGAGCTGTAAGAATAGTAGGTTGTGGGCTGGAGAGATGGCTCAGTGGTTAAGGCACTTGCCTCCAGTGCCTAAGGCCCTGGGTTCAATTCCCCAGGACCCACATAAGCCAGATCCACAAGGTGGTGGCCCTGGTGCGCGCGCTCTCTCTCTCTCTCTCTCTCTCTCTCTCTCTCTCTCTCTCTCTCTCTCTCTCTCTGCTTGAAAATGAATAAATAAAATATCCTTAAAAAAAAACAACACTAGGTTGTTACAGAGTTTCATTTAACATCTTTAATAAAGTTAACTATCCAATCCCGTTATCTAGAGCGCTTCATTCCCAGCCAGCATTTTAATTAAGCGAGACGTTGTAACATTTCACCACGTATATTTGTTCAATCCTTTCCAAGGAAACGATTTCCTCTGCAAACAGGCTTCTTCATTCACAGAGCCAACCAAGTGCAAACGAAAGGATTGTCCTCAGGGTTGAAAATGAACTTTGATTTTCTTCAAAGAGCAGGTAGCGATAGTGTTTATGTGCTTCGTATGCAGAGAGAAAAATCACAAAGGCACAGGCGTATTTAGCAGACTTGCAACGGAGTCATTCCAATCCGCCTAGTTTAGCTTGGCTTTCCTAAAGTCTAATCGGTGTGCTTAGCAAAACTTTTCTGTTGGGCACTGAACTGCCTAAGTGTGGCTCATTCTATTAGCATTTTTTTGTCAGGACGTATCAGCGTATCTGCTGAGTCCTGGGGCTTTCTGGGTGATAGTGTTATATCCATTTGTGTGTGTGTGTGTGTGTGTGTGTGTTTGTGTGCACAAAAGTATGCAGAGAAGCCAGAGACAACCTCGCTGTGACTTCTCAGGTGCCATCCCTCCCTCCCTCTCCTTCCTCCTCCTCCTTCTTCCTTTTTGAGACAGGGTCTCTCACTGGCCTTAGGGACCTGCCTGTCTCCACCTTGCCAGTTCTGTGTGTACAGACACATGCCAACATGCCAGGCTTATTTTGCATGGGCTCTCGGGACTGGACTCAAGGCCTCGAGCTTACAAGGCAAGCAGTTTCTCCTCAGCCTGGGTTATTTACATTTTTGCTCTGGTGTTTGAAAACCACTTGTCTGCCCTCTTCCAACTATACGCTTGTTTTCAGAAATGAAAAATGTTGGGCAACTTATTTTGGCAAACTCTAGGAAACAAGGGTGGAATGTCTACCAATTACAACAAAGTTGGTTATCAGCACCAGGAGTGATACAGCATGCCACAGGAAACATGTCTAGGTGATGAATCCTAAACACCGGCCCATGGAAGCCACAGTATTTTGAAAGCACTTGCTGTCTGATGGGAGAAGGTAATGAATGACGTCTAACGCGGTTTTGCTCAGCACTGTCTACTCTTGTGGCTATAAGTCAGTTTTTCCAGGTTCAAGAACGTCTCTTGAGGGATCTAGAGCAAACCAACCCACCCCAGGGATTATGCCAACGACCTCTTGTTCCCAGCATGCCAATCTGCTGCTTCAGAATAAAGGGCCCAGCTGCACAATGGTGGTGTGTCTGGTATGGGGGAAACCAACTGCTCTCAGGCTTCCCTGGAGCCCTGCTTCATGGGAATTCATGCCTGGATCTATTCCTGGTACTGAACAAGAGCCTATGGCTTCTGGGGCCTGGTGGCACACACCTTTAGTCCCAGCACTCCAGAGGCAGAGGTAGGAGGATCCCCATGAGTTCGAGGCCACCCTTGGACTACATAGTGAATTCCAGGTCAGCCGGGGCTAGAGCGAGACCCTACCTCAAAAAACAAAAACAAAAAGCCTATGGCTGGGGAGGTAATAAACCTTAGGGGGAAAGTACGACTACTGTCTGTCTATATTAATATATTATGCCCACCAAACTGCCCTCTCAACACACACACACATGCCCATATATTAATGCTATTCTCACTTTTGGTCATCTCTTTTCAGATGGTAGTGACCATTGTGGTGACTCGAAAGGCACCACAGTGCTGAGAAGAAGTGACAGTGGACTGTCAGCACTGGGACATCTCCATCACACTTCCCGAGGCTCAGGGTCCCTTGCTGAAGAGGTGGGAGAGATTGTAAGAGCCAAGGAAGGGAGGAATGTCTTTCAGACACAAAGTGGCCTTGATATTCATTACCTTCACAGTGGCTGACTTTCATAATAGGAGGGGAAATGATGATGTCAGAATGGAAAGAAGGTTTGGTGGAGGGGGATGGGGAAAGGTGATTATGATCACGATATATTCTCCATACTTATGGAAGTTTTCAATAAAAAATAAAAGACACAAACGTAAATGTCATTTGGGAGCCATTTCGCACACACAACCCTACGGGCTGCTCGACAAGGCAGATGTTGCTGGCTTTGCATCTCCACGTGGGCCTTAGAGAACAGTGGGACCCCACGCACCTCACAGGATGTGGCTGTTCAGCCCCCGCTGCTGTGCGTGAAGCTGGTGAGAACCTTACAGGACAACCACACACACACACACACACACACACACACAAAAAAAAAAAAAACATCCTGTACCACAGTATTGCCTTCTATGCTGCCCAGTTTGAAGATGTCACACAAAGCTGGGTTCCAATTTGGTTGATCAGCTGTGTGATTTTGGAAAGAGAGTCTCTCAGAGCTCTGTGAAAGAGAGACCATAGTACTTACCTTACCAAGAGGCAGGTGGTGAGGCTGAGAAGTGATCCAGGGGAGAGTTCCTGGCCCACAGGTCCCATAAGTAAAATTCAGCTCCACCTTGTTCCCAGGGCTCTTCGAGCAATGTGCAAGCCCCTTCCAGCCTCCTTTCCTCGCCCCTCTGCTCTGCACCCTCTTCAGAGTGTGAATGAGAGAGTGCTCTCTTTTTTAAACAAGTTTTTTTTTTTTTTTTTGGTTTTTCGAGGTAGGGTCTCGCTCTAGCCCAGGCTGACCTGGAATTCATTATGTAGTCTCAGGGTGGCCTTGAACTCACTTCGATCCTCCTACCTCTGCCTCCTCAGTGCTGGGATTAAAGGCGTGCGCCACCACGCCTGACTCTAAGCAGATTTTTATCCATGGTTAAATATGTTTTTTAAAAATATTTTATTTCAAGGAGAGAGAGAATGGACATGCCAGGGCCTCCAGCCTCCAGCTGCTACAAACGAACCCCAGATGCATGTGCCTCTTTGTGCATCTGGCTTTAAATCCGGGTCGTTAGGCTTTGCAGGCAAGCACATTGACCACTGAGCCATCTCTCTAGCCCTCTAAACAGATTTTTTTTTTTTTTGAATTTTCAAGGTAAGGTCTCACTCTAGCCCAGGCTGACCTGGAACTCACTGTAGTCTCAGGGTGGCCTTGAACTCATGGCGATCCGCCTACCTCTGCCTCCTGAATGCTGGGATTAAAGGCGTGCGCCACCAAGCCCAGCTAAAAAGTATTTTTATTTATTTATTTGCAAGGAGAAAGATAGAGAGAGAGAGAGAGAGAGAGAGAGAGAGAGAGAGAGAGAGAGAGGAGACAGACAGAAAATGGGCATCCCAGGGCCTGCAGCCATTGCAAAAGGACTCCAGATGCATTCCCCCCTCTGCATCTGGCTCTCCATGGGTACTGAAAACTTGAACTCTGTTCATTAGGCTCTTCAGGCAAACGCCTTCACCCCTGGGCCATCTCTGCAGCCTGGAAGGTTCTCTTTTGAAAGCACTTGGTTGGATCCAGGTCGCCAGGAGGGTGACTTGTCTGGCTCCTTCCCTGCTGCCCATGTCCTTGGCCATGTGTGTACAGGGCTGCTGCCTTGCACTCTGGCCAGGCCCGGGGCCACCAGTGAGTCACCATGGGGAGGGGATCCCAAGGGGAAACTGGCTGCTGGGCTACAGTTGGGGAGCTCAAAGCTGGGGTTTTCAAATTCTTCTCAATTGCTCCGCAGCAGGCTCCCATCTGGGCAGGTGAATGTCCTCTCTCTGAACAGCCCAGGTGTCCAGGGAGGGAACTGCCTGTGTCTTCAGCACTAGAAGAAGGAAAGTGGGCTTCCTAAGTGATGTGCTGGGAGTGGGGAGAGGAATGAGAGAAAACGAGTGAATGTGCCAGGAAAGCTGCAGGGTAAGAGGGAGGGGCAGCCAACAACAAAAGATGATAAGCCTATCTGAGAATGTCATAGTGTTGGGCTGGAGAGATGGCTCAGCAGTTAAGGCACTTGCCTGCAAAGCCTAAGGACCTGGGTTTGAGTCCCCAGTACCCATGTAAGCCAGATGCACAAAGTGGTGCATGCTTCTGGAGTTTGCAGTGGCTAGAGGCCCTGGCGTACCCATTTCTCTCTCTCCCTCTCTGGTTGCAAATAAATAAATAAAATATTTTAAAAAGAGAAAATGTCACTGAAACCTACTTCTTTGTAGGCTATTTAAGAAATTAAGTTCTAAAAGGCACTGAACAAAAAAGGGGGTACATTTGAGAAGGGAAATAAACAAGAAATAAGGAGATATTTCTGGTTTGTCTTTCAGTTCTTTTAACTTTGTCCTTAAAGTTTAACCTTTCCTTTTCAGGGGGATTTAAATAAGCTAAGTGTAATAATAACCAAGCTTGTAGCTTGGGTCACAAGCTGTTATGTCACATGCTTTATATTTCCATCTCTGGGGCTGGGCATAGTAATTCACAGCTTTATTCCCAGCCCTCAGGAGTGCTGAGGCAGGAGCATCACCATGAGTTTAAGGCCAGCCTGGACTCCACAGTGAGTTTCAGGCCTTATCATCCAAGCCCCTTGTTGCAGTCAGCTTTCTAGTTGCTGCGCAGAAAGAACCCAAACAAAAGCGGCTTGTGGAGAAATGGGTTTAATTGGCTTATGGACTCAAGGGGAGACTCCATCCTGGCAGGGAAAACGATGGCATTAGCAGAGGGCTGGACATCACCTCTGCCACAGCACTGCAAACAGCGGCAGGAAGGTGTGCCAAACACTGGCAAGGGGAAGCTGGCTTATAACCCCCATAAGCCCGCCACCAACAACACAGCTCCATCGAGGTTGTAAAATCCAAACTGCCATCAGCTGAGGATCGATTACCCAGAACACATTCATTTGTTTGTGGGGGACACCTGGATCAAACCATGACACCCCTATTTTACAGATGAGAAAGTTGAGGCACTAGTTAGTGACACTGGGTAGTTAGAGCCACAGGTGTTTAACCCAGAACTGTTAGGTGTTTGTCTCAGATACTTTCCTCTCCCTTTCATGTTGCCCAAGGCCCGGGGCAAATATGAACTTGAAGGTTTTATTTCCGGTGCCAATCCTGAGACTTGCTGTCTTTGTTTTTTTAACCCTTTAATCGACAACTTCGATGACGTACTCCCCTCTCACCACTCTCCTTTTTCCTCCCTTCAAATCCCCCTCCCCTGAGTCTCTTGTTTCCAACCAGTCTCTTCTATCTTGAGGTCATCATTTTATTCCCCCTATCATGCAGGTCTTGTGTAGGTTACAAATACCAAGGCCACCTCCCGTCTGAAAGCATTCTGCCCCTTCCTTTGGCTCTTACATTCTTCCCACCGCCTCTTCCCTGAGCTATGGTAGATGTGACAGAGATCTCACTTAGTGCTGGACACTCCACTGTCCTTCTGGTGAGTTTTGAGTCATCTCCAGTGGTCACCACCATCTGAAACGAGAAGTGAGACTAGCATTAATATATGGACATACACATAAGTAGGTAGAGGGCAGTTTGATGGGCGTAATAGATCCATTTAGCCAGACCACAGTCCTCACCATCCAGGGCTCATGACCTCCCAAGCCATAAGCTTTGGACCAGGGTACCAGGCAGAAGAAATTCCCTCCTGTGGAGCAGGCCTCGAGTCTCATCAGGGAGCGGTGGTTTCCCCCCATCATAGACATGCCACCATTGTACCAGTTGGTACAGGTGGCCTGGCTGGCCAACCATAAAGCTTACAGGGTCCACTGCCGGTTAAAACCATTGATGACTTTTCCCCAACAGGCTGCATAGGTCTTTCCAGCATGCTGACATCTAGTCCCCAGAGAGGAGGCCTCCAGCTCAGCTCCAGCTGGGTTTCTCAGTGACCTGCAGCCCAGCATGTGGAGTCCTCAGAAATGGGTTCTGATTGTCTAGCTCTGGTGGGCAACCAAGAGCCTTGGCACTAGCCTGTAATGTTTTGAGGGTATCAGGGACTTCCCTGGCTGGCAGCTCTCTGGAAGGTATCCGCCCCTGGAACTGACCTTTTTCTAATCATCTATGGCTTCGGAGTCTGCGAGGTGCTCTTTCTGATTGTCTCGTGGGTAAGGTGTCGTTACACAGACTTTGTCAGCTGGGAAAAGATGCTAAAGACCCCGGAGCATCGGTGTGTACAATGTGTGCTCATAAAACTGGCATTTGGAAAACAACTCCATTTTACTGAAGGAATTAAATAACCAAAAAAAAATTAAGACTAATTTTTGCAATTAAATTAATGGAGCTACATTAATTATCTATGAAGCTTATTCTGAAGTGATGCTTAAATCTGAAGTTCCAAAGGAAGCAAGATGAGTTCAGTATGCGATGTTCTCTGAGGCAGACGGGCCAGACTTCTCCAGTTAGGAGGTCTCCTTGGAGGCTGAGGGATTTTATGGTTTTGCTCTTTAAAAAGTTCTTTTAAGCCTAGAGTAGAGTAGAACAAGCTGGCCCAACTTGAGCACCAGGATCGTATCAAAAGTACATCACCTTTAAAAAAAAGTAAGCCAGATTTCTTTTTTTAAAAATATTTTATTTATTCATTTTCAAGGAGAGAGAGAGAGAGAGAGAGAGAGAGAGAGAGAGAGAGAGAGAGAGAGAGAGAGAGAGAGAGAACCAGGGCCATCACCTTGTGGATCTGGCTTATGTGGGTCCTGGGGAATTGAACCCGGGGCCTTAGGCACTGGAGCCAAGTGCCTTAACTGCTGAGCCATTTCTCCAGCCCAAGCCAGATTTCTTCTAAAATTGAAAATAAAAGAAATAGTCTCAGACACAGGGTAAAAGGAAAAACAATTCAGATTTGAATTCAAGGGGAATTAAATCTGTTTTGTCATTCACTCAGATTCAAAGCCCAAGCCCACTTGACCAGAACACTCTCAGAAAGATTTTCCGTGGAAGTCCATCGATTGCTCCAGCAGGCTTTTCTCTCTAGTGTGAGTGGATGGAGAGGCTTGGCTGCACAGGGCCCTTAGCACTGCTCAGTAATGAGCTCTGGTCTTACTGCAACAGGTATAAATCTTCTCTCACAAAGGATTTTGCACTGAAGATGGTCTTTTAATTGCAGGCAATTCTCAACATGAAAGATTGATTTGTTGTTATACATGTTCAAAGCACTGTATTTATTTTGAGAGACAAAAATCAAGTTTTTGTGATGCTAATTGACTCTACTTATCCAGAGCTTTGAGCTTAATCTGTAGCTATCAAATGTCCCAACTCTGTACCAGATGCAAAGCACAGGCTTTGGAGATGGAATCTGTTTTATTTTAAAAATATTTTATTTATTTCTTTGAGAGGGAGTGAGAGAGAAAGAGGGAGACAGAGAGAATGGGCACTCCAGGGCCTCCAGCCACTGCAAAGGAACTCCAGATGCATGCTCCAC
>PVHP010051309.1:0-11513 GCA_004024765.1 Zapus hudsonius | reverse complement strand
AACACCATACCTAACCACCTAACCATACCAATAAAAGTATGGGCAGGGACAGAACCCAGCATTCTGTGTGCAAGGACAGAACCTGGTTTAACAGATAATACCAGAACTCTATTTTCCTTTCTCCTGTCAGTGCAAAAGGTCAAAAAAGCCCTTCGCCTCTTATCACAATTTGGAATAAGTTGTGCTACTCAGTACCTTTGCTTTTTGATAAGCCCCGATGTAATAAATCATGACCTTGACACATGATGTTGTATCTGCTCTGGGAAGATGGACTCCCATTGATTTTTCTAAGTTGACTAAAAGAAGCAAGTGTTGTAAGGGGAAGAAGGTGCCTTGCGAGGGCTCTACCCATGGAAGGCACCCCTGGAAATTGTACACACTGAAGGATGACACTTCTTCCACTTCCTCCTTACCCTATTAACATGTGAAAATCTATTAAGTGATTTCTTTCACAGCATCCCATTGGGCCCCATGAGACAGCAAGACAGGAAGGTCCCCAAATGACGGATGGGTTATGGAAGCTTGGAGATCATTTCAGGCCTAAGTTCCCACAGTCCTAAGTGGTAGAATCAATACAAGAGTTGTATTGTATTGAAGGCCTTTGGAGGCCAAGTTCAATGCTGCTATTGCTACCTCAGTCTTTGCAAGTCGTCACATTTCATATTCTTGTTTTCAGAGAGAGAGAGAGAGAGAGAGAGAGAGAGAGAGAGAGAGAGAGAGAGAGAGAGATCTAAACACAAAGGATAGCCAATGTCCTGAATAGAAACAAACTTTTTCAAATTCAAATTTAATTATTCAATCAAGATTAAGATTTTAACTTAAAAACAGTAAAAAAATTCTTTCAAAAATTATTTTTCCTCAGTACCAAAAACAATGACAATATAGTAACTTTTTTAAAGATGAGTTCAAATGTCCAGAGCCTGTGAACTCCAGACATTTTAGACTGGCTCTTACATGTTTTTGGTTTTGTGGCTCCTGAGACAATTCTGAGGTCCTTCGCCTTTGCTTGTCACAAGTTTCCTGTAGCTGTCAGATCCTCCCCTGTCCCTCTCATGGTAGTTTTACCCAGATTCATCACCTTCTTCCCCCCTTACAACACTTGCTTCTTTTAGTCAACTTAGAAAATCAATGGGAGTCCATCTTCCCAGAGCAGATATGACATTATGTGTCAAGGTCATGATTTATTACATCATGGCTTATCAAAAAGCAAAGGTAACCACCCCTCAGCCAGGGACCACCCTCCTCCAGGCCCCATCACACTGAGGACAGCCAAGCAGGGTGCGGGTCTTCTTGGATGCAGGTCTAAATTGCAGTGCTGTCTGCCCCTCCTGGACTCTGAGTTCTTCCCCTCTGTGCATGTCCTTGCATTCCCTGAAGGGCCTCCAGAAGCAGCCTAGCAAAGGGAATGGCTCTGATCACCCACCTCCATGCAGTCACTTGAAAAGAACTCACATACGTAGATCCTAAGAAGCCACAAAGGGCTAAGGCCTCAGATGAGTGGCAAGCTCTAAAAGAAGCAGACAACAGTGGGTCCCCAGGGCCAGGGCACAGTTCACCACAGTGAAGCTATCTGTCTTCCCAGGCACATGACTTCCCAAGTCTTCTTGGTCTCCGGTGAGGAAACAGCTTTTGCAGATGACTCTAGGCCCAGCACAGGTCCATGGGCAAGAGAAGAGACAGATTAGAGTCACAACCTATGTCTGCTCTGGCCCCTTGCCCAGCCTCTGTCCTTTGTAAATTACACTTCCTCTCCCTTTCCCTTCATGCTTTCAAGGCTGCCTAGTGGATAGTTATGATTTTATGAAAACTTGTAGGCAGCAACCTGCAGGTGATTCACAGGCTCCCAGCAGGCACAATTCAAAGAAAGCCTGTGTGTACCCTGTGGCCTGGGATCTCTGACTAGTACTCTGCAGGTCCACCTGGGCTGGCTGCTCCCAGCTGAACCACACCTGCCTGCCTAGGAGCCCAGCAAAGTCCTCTCAGCAGTACAGATAGAGGCCCTAGGGCCTCTTCCCTGATGAGGACTGAGATCTGGACCATGGCTACTCCCAGACACCACCATCCAGCCTCTTGTCTATCCTGGAGGCTGGCCCTTCCCTCCCAATGCTTAGGATGCCATCCAGCTAGCTTATCACCCTGGGTCTATGTCAGACTCCTGCCTGGCCCACCTGGAGAGGATGCTCAGGAGGAAGGTATTCTCCTACTGTGAGACCCACTGAGAACCTGGGTGCCCAAGGCCTTCCCCTACCTGCCCTTCAGAGAAGCGATGCTGACTCATGGCAGTAATGAAGCCATGCAGGGGCAACTTCAAGTTGACACTCCAAACTTTTCATTCAAAGTTCCAGTCACTGGGGGACTTGAGGGATATAGCTTGGTAATGTGCCTGCCTCACAGGTATGAGGATCTGAGTTCAATCTCTGCAGAAAAGAAAAAGAAAAGGGGTTGAGTGTAGTGTTCACACTTGTAATGCCAATGCTGATTGGTGTCTAGCCTCATTAAGTGACTTCGAGGGCAATGAGTGACTCTTGACTCAAAAACGTACAAATGGGCCTGAAGAATAAATCTGAGGTTGTCCTCTGCCCTCCCCTCCCCCCAACACACACTTCAAGCCATTGTGAGCAGCAGCTGTAGGATGGATGGGAGAGAGGCCAAAGAGGAAAAGGGATTTAGCTGGAATCCCACAGGTCACTGCTGGGACCCCTTAGCCAAGCCCTTCCAGCGGGTTCCACCTCCATGTCACCTGTGGTGTGGGGCCCATCTGTCATTCTTGTCACCTCTTCCAAAGCCTTTGTACAGCATTGGCAGGTTAAAACAGCAGGCCCATCCAGCGAGGCCTAAGGAGAAGGCAAGTCCCAGGCTCTAATAAGTCATAGCACTGGGCTAATTCTCTGCCTCTTCCCATCATCGTTCACCCCACCCCCAGCCTCACTCTCGCCCCTCTTTAGACACACACATTATTTACTCAGCGATAAGATAGGGTGACTGGGTCTTCTAGGAAAAAAAAAAACCTCTGATATTATTTGCAAAGGCTGGAAAAGCAGGTGTTCTTAAGCTTATCTGAATATTTTGAGTAAATCCCTGTTTTGAAATGTAAATGATTCCGCAGCCTGACTAGAAGGAGATAAAGCAGTGAACAGAGAGTTAATCCTGGTTTTATGCAGTTCATTATCAGAAGTCTGCGCCTGGCCAGTACCTCTTCCAGCATAATGGAGGTCATGCGCAGGTAGCGAGCTCCCTGCCCCCACGAATCACATTTTCTGCAAAGATCGAGTTGGACATAAGCAGACCATGGTATCAATGTTTTATATGTGCTTACATATGCAATGTAGAAAGACGATTGTTTTAAATATTTATTTGATATTAAACATTTCAGTCCTTTATCAATCTGTTTTGTTATCATGTGTGCAAAAAGCAAAATTTCATCTTCTCTTCCCAGGGTGAAATGGAATGGATTCGGTTTTGAGAAACCTGATTTAATCTTTTACAGTGACACTTGGGAGAAGTGTGGAATCTCTTTGATTTTTTTCCCCTTTAACTCGTTGCAAAGAAAAAAAATAATAAGGTGAAATAATCTGCCCAGGACTATTCAATTAAATCCCACCAACCTACATCCTTTTCTCATATCATTCCAAAAACAAGCAAGCATGCAAACTATATTTCTCTGAAAGGAAAGATGCCGGGTATCTGAAATTAGAAAACTTTACCTATTCCTATGACTGATTCCACGCACAGAGTTTACACATGAAGCAATCTTCTGAAATTATCAATTCTGAATTCTTTTTATTTTTGCTGAGTCCAATAAGGCCTTTTGTTATAGGCATTTTGATCAATATTACCACCACCACCCCCATTCTGTCTGTTCATAAATTAATCAGGGTTAATTTCTTTAGAATCGGCTTTCCTTTTCTCTATTCTGTCCGAGTAATTTCTTGGTCCTGTTTGTTTATGTATTTATTTATTCATTCGTTCATTTATTGATTCGTTCATTTTGTTTTGTGTGTATGGGTGTGAGTGCCACAGTGTGTGTGTAGCAGTCAGAGGTCAACCTTGAGGTATCTGGGCTCTTCTTCAGCTTCTTTGAGACCGGGTGTCCTGGAGCCACAAACTGGCACCAGACTAGGCTGGTCCCAGAGCTTCAGATTCTCCTGGCTCTGTTTCCTGTTGTGGGATCACAGAGTCAGAACTTTATGTGGGTGCTGGAGAGGATCCAATTTGGGTTTTCAGGCTTTGCAAGCAAGCACCTTTAACTGCTGAGCCATCTCCTCATATCCACCCCCAGTGGCTGACTGCTTCAGGGCTGACTGCTGCTGATGGTTTTCTGCCTCGCTGTCTCCCTGGGCACTGAGATGTTCCTTTCCCAGAGCAGAGCTTGACTTCTGGATTCCAAGGCTCCTCTGGCTGACTGGGCCTCAAGCACTGAAAGTGGGTCTGCAGCAGACACTTCAGACTGCAGCCAGAGGCTTCTACTCCATGCAAATACAACACTCAGGAAACAGAAGGCCTGGGAAGAAGAAATGTACCCACTCTGAGTTTGTGGGGTTGACATTGAAGGGTGTTTCATTGCTCAGATCCAAACAAAAACACCTTTTCCTCCTAAGCCCCTAATGACCACCCAAGCAGCAACACCCTGACTTGCTTGCTGTAGACAGGGCTGGGTAGGAGGAGATAAAAGCTGATTCATGTCTCTAGAAGATTGACTCTGAAGAGCATATTTGCATAACCTATTACTAGGGAGACTGAAGGTCCCTTGGACACTGCATAAGATGTATGTCAGTTTGTGTTTTATTTAAATATTTGATTTTGTTTTTAATCGGGAATGAGCTGCAGGCTTGTGGATGGTCCTAAATAACTGGAGAAAATGTGCAGGCTCATATTTTATTTACTACCTTAGTAGTAGCACTAAAATTAGGATAGGACCCAAGGGCTCCAGGCTGTAGGCACATGCCCAACACACGTGGATGTCAACAAGGATGCTGAGTCCTGACACAGCTCTGAAAACACACCTACCTACCCACAGATGAGACTCAAGGTCGCAGTCAGCAGGAGAAAACAAATGATGACATCGGGATTCATTTTCCAAGACGGATGTTGACCATGTGCAAAGCCAGCTCCATTGTGGGACTAAATGGACTTGTTATTTCTGGGGAACATTGGCTGATTCTTACGTTGTATTGATCAATTTGATGGATGAGGTCATTTCATTGTAAATAGTTATACCATTTGTTCAGAAGACCTTAAGAACTCTGACTGCCCAGATACCTATTTGGTGGAGGGATTTCCTTGCAGGAGAAGTGATTGGGCCAATTCTGCTCTGGTGGATGTCACTATAGCAAAGACTCTGCATGAGTTCAAGGGCAAGTCAACAGAAACTATTATATATTGAGGACTTGCCATGGGATGTACGTAATGCTAGGTACTTTTCCAAAGGGTTTTATCCTTACCAAGAAAGAACTGGAGCTTCATGGAAAGGGACCCTGGAAGGAACACTCTGCATTTTGTAGATATTATATATCTACTATATATATATGTATATATATATATATATATCCTTAAATAGATCCCCCCTCTCTTTCTCTCTCTCTCACACACACAGTGTATTAACTATAGGCTTTACAAAACCCAAATACACTCCCGACTTCCATAGCTCAAAACAAACTTGCAATTCCCTTGTGAGTTTGACAATGACCCTCCATTACCCCTCCCACCAAAAACTGAAGGAATAAATAGGGCAACAAGTGAACCATCAAAATATGTGACTTCTACTGAGCTCCACTTTGTCACTTTCATTTCAGCAATCCTTTTAGTGAAATTGGTTTATTTTCATCACATTGGTTTCATTGCTTTCTCATATTTAACATGGAAAAGTTGAATGAATGCTGTAGTCATAAAAGACAGATAGATGGTCTTATATTTGGTGCTGTGTAGGATATATTATAAAAAGTTATTGACATTAGCAAGAGAGTTACATGAAAATCCTCCCCACCCCTTGCCCACCAAGAAAAGCTCAGAGATTTCAGTCTGAGATCTGTTCTAGCTGCCTAGCAACCCAGTCAGTGTCCAAGTAAAGAAATCAGACAGGAGCCCTGTGGTGTACTTTGGAACTGAGTCATAGCTGTGAGCCCCCAGTGAGAAAGTGCCTTACCTATAGACCTCACTGTCTGTCCATCCTGTCCTCACCCCTGGACTGCACCTTATGGTTTAGTGGGTTGGTGGGCTGGCTATAACTGACTCCTGGATTGTGCTTGAGGCTGTGTTTCAGCTGCTGTAGGAATAGTGATTGGAGTCTCTGACAAAGGCAGCGCATTGTCAATGTCTCTAGTTCCAGGGCTCAGAGACCTTCGGGGACCCTCATTGCCTGGAGGATGAGGCCATCAGGATTCCCTCTGCACTTGCCCTGCCTTGCCCTGACCTGTATTGCCATCACGAAGCAGCACCCCTTTCCTTCCAGGGTATTGCACTGCCAGATGCTCACCTGGCCCTCTGCAAAGCCAGCATATGGCCTTCTGGGAGAACCAGTGTTTCTTTCCAGGAGTCACCATGAGCATCACCTCCTTGGGGCATTTCCTGCCCCTGCATTACCCAGTGATGTCAGTCCCCATCCAGAGCCATGTTCAGGGCTCCATTCCCACTACCCTCCCAGGAAAGCATGTTGATGAAGCTTGACTGGACTAAGGGAGGCACAGATATGTGGGACCGCAGTGTTTCTTGCTGTGACTGTGAGGGTGTTTCTAGAGAGAATTAGCATTTAAACCCACAGACTGAGTAAACATGATAACCCTCAGGATTCCCGGACCTTGGATCTCAGACTGGACTACATGGCCTCTCCTGGGTGTCTAGTTCACAGGCAGTACATGGGTCTCTATAATCCCATGAGCAATGCCCACCATAAATGTCTTGTAAATTGTTATATTAGCCTGTCAGTTGGTTGCTGTGATCTGGGCAGGCCAGTGGCAATCATCCTGATGCCATGGTGTTCTCTCCTGAGCAGGATCATCTGCACCCAAAGGTATTTGACTTCATATTGTTAGTTAAGGTTTCCTCGGTTGTAAAAATGCTGGAACCTGTTTTCATCTTATTCCATAAACTCAGTTTAGGAAGCTGACCATGCACGTTTCTGTAACCTCTGAGTGGTTTTGAAACCAGGGTCTACAGCTCTGTAATTCTCAGAAAGTGTGGCTGGTCACCCAGTAGGGCTGCAAAAGGCATGTGACTAGCACATGGGAGCCATGTCTCCGCACAACAGCTACAGATGATGTGGAGAGCTGAGCACATACCTCCGTCTGTGAAGCTCTTGTCTGTAAATCATGAGGATTTGAGTTCAATCCCCAGAACCCACGTTAGAAAGCTAGGCAGGAAGCTGAAGAGATGATGCATGCTTGCTTGCAAAGTCTAATGACCCAGGTTTGATTCCCCGTTACCCAAGCAAAGCCAGATGCACAAAGATGCATGCACCCTGAGTTCCTTTGCAGTGGCTGGAGGCCCTGGTGTGCCCATGCTCTCTGTCTCTCTTTTCTCTATCTTTCTTTGCTTGAAAATTAAAAAAAAAAAGCTACTTGAATTAGGATGGGGAGAGGGGGTCAATTTGTGCAACCTTTTATTTAAAAAAATAAAAAAAATTAAAAAGCTAGGCATTTTTGTAATGCTAATACTGTGAAGGCAGAGAGGTACATTCCTGGGGCTGGGGGCGTGATGGCTGGCTGCTCTAGCCTTATTAGAAGGTCCCATGCTGATGAGACCCTCTCACACAACCAAAAAAAGGTGAATAGAACCTGAGGAAAAATAGCTGAGGTTGTCCTCTGGCCTCCACATATGTGTGCATAAGCACGAGCACGCGTATACACACACACACACACACACACACACACACACACACACACACACATTCAGACACTCACACACACACACAAGGATGTGCTTATTCTCAGGACAATCTTACTGCAGATTTTTTTTTTCTACAAGCCAATGTAAATGAAAAAGTGTGTGTTCCCTCCCTAGGGAGAAATAGATTTCGAAAGCCTGATATGAGTGAGAGTTCAATTTCAGTTCAAACTCAGTGTCCTCAAAAGTCAAATGCTGCCTCTTTCCTTAGTCTTTCTTGTTCTGGGTTAGAGGCTGTGCCTTGGCTGCCTCAGACCTCTGAGAATTTCACAAGTGTTTCCATATGGGATCCCCATGCTGATAAACCTCAGAGCCACCACCAGCACAAGGGCAGTGCACTAGGGGTGTTGATATGAGTCAAGGAATTATTAATTCATTCTGCTCCCTTTTTAGTAATTTCATTTGATCCTCACCCAGGAGGGAAGCAGAGCAGTGAGTAGAGGCCAGGTTGGTGGATTCTGAAGTTTACCTCTGGTCCTTGCTGTGATTCAGCCTTGCTGTGCCTCAAACTTCTCCCATACATTTGAGATGATCTTATCTATTTACCTAAGGCTTCTGTGCAGCTTAAATGCAGCAGTGCACACAGTGAGTGCTCAATAAATGTTAACTCTTGAGTTATATCAGGTGCCACTACAACACAGCCCTTCCCCATGCAACTGTCCTCTCAGGTAGCATGAGGACACTTCACGGTGGGGCCTCATTGAAAGTCCATGGCCTGCACCGGCTCAGCTGAGTGGAGTACTAGATCTAGCATCTAACACAGGAACCCACAGTAACATTGCTGGGTGGTGAAATCTGAACTCTGTGCTGCACTGATCCACTATGTGGTATATTGGTTACTTCTCTCATTGCTGTGACAAAGCATCTGACAGAGACAACTTAATAAAGGGCTTACTTTGTCTCACAGTTCACAAGTGTAGTCCATCACCATGGGGAAGGCATGGTGGTAGGTGTGTGTAGCTGGTCACATTGCATCCATAGTCAGGAAGCAGAGAATGATGAATGCTGGTGCTCAGCTTGCAATCTCCTTTTCATACAGCCCAGAAAATGGTGCCAGTTACAGTAGGAGCAGGTCTTTCCACCTCAATTAACCTAATCTAGAAACTCCCTTACAGATAAGCCCACAAGCATGTCACCTGGTGATTCTAGTCTCTGTCAAGTTGGCAATATTAACTATCACATATGGCTTTCAGAACCGCTTTGAAAATGAAATGCAGGCATGTTTCTGTCCACATCTTGGTTATCCATTAAGCAAGAGCTATGACATTTCTGATCTTCGGAAGCCTATGGGAAGGTTGGGGCTAACAGGCTGTGAAAAAGGTTTCTTCACTTCTCCCAGAGTTGTAAACCTCTATCTTGAGTCTTTCAGTTCCCACCCAACCTGGATCCCCAATTCAAAACCCCAGGCAGGTCCTACTCGGATACATACTGTGGTTTGGTGTATCAGCTCTGTTTCCTGCATGCTCTGTCTATAGTAAGGAGGGCACAAAAGTAAGGGGGGGAGGAAGGAAAGGGAAGAACCCTGGCATCCTCCATCCATCTTTAACACGAGTAGTGGCTTGTTAATCAGTGTCTAAAGACGACATTTAAATAAAATGGTGATAGGTGTTATAGACTCTCACTAGGAGCAGGCTCTTTTCCTATGGCTTCCCCATCTTTACAGTCTGCTCTCTCCTACGCTCTTGGCACTTAGTGATATATGTGATTATTTATTGCCACTTCTCTGTGCATACTTCAGTTTTTGTCTGTATGCTTGATTACAAGCACCTCTAGATGAAGACCTCTTCTACCTCCCCTTCCTCATTCCTAGGCTTTCCAACTGCCCACTGGGTCCAGCCCCAAATGACACTGCTCGCATCGCTAATTCTCAGCTGAGCAAAGTGATGAAAGAGGAAGCAATCAACAGACTATAGACTTGGTGTATGATGGAATTTGGATTAAAGGGGAAGGACTGTGAGAGAAGAGTGAGCATGGCCACTCAGGCTCTTGGGAAGGATCAGGCACACCAATGAGCAGTTGCCAAGAAAAGCAAAGACCTTTGGGCAATGGTCACAAAGGTAAGTTGGGGAGCACTTGCTTCTTTCTTTCATTCCTCCTTTTCTTTTCTTTCCTTTCCTTTCTTCCTTCTTTTCTTCCTTCCTTTCTCTTTCCTTCATTCTTTCCTTCTGTTTGTGTATTGTGGTGTGCACATATATATATATATATATATATATATATATATATATATATATATATATGCATGCTCATGTGGGTAGATGTATGTGTGCAGGTATGCACATGTGAGACCAGAGAGAAGTTGATGCCAAGTGTTTACCCATCACTCTACATTCTTTTTTCTCTTAAGATAGAGTCTCTCACTGAACTTGGAACTCACTGATGCAGCTAGATAGCCAGAAAGCCTTGTGGGTCCTTCTATCTCTACCTTCCCAGTACTGGGATTGCAGACACACATCAACATGCCCAGCTTTCACATGGGGGCTATGGATCTACACTCAGGTTCTCATGCTTGCTTGGGAAGCAGTTTCTCAGTACTTTCTACACTTGGTGCTTTGACTTCCTCTTGCTTATGTGAGGTGTTCCTCAGGACCCCCAGCTAACAGCACAGACTTGCACTATATATTAGATCTTCCATTATAACGACAGGCTGCTCCCAGGAAAGGTCCCTGTATGTTTGGGTCAGGGAAGGCACTGTAAGAGTCAGCGATTTGGAAATGACAATACCCATGCCCAGAGACATCGAGATTACTCAAGTGCTCTTCGAATGAAGATACAGACTAGTGTCTCCATTGTGGCTCTTCAGAGAAGACCTCGCAGTGAACGGATGTATGAAATGCCAGAGCATCTTCTTGGCAATGATGAGAGCAAACACTGGTAATCTCAGCAGTTCTCTTGAAGGGAAGTGCTGTCAGGCCATACTTGACCCTTGAGGGACTTTGCTTTGCTAAGATCATTGCTGGCTATCTGGGTACAAGCCACAGTGCTAATCTGACTGTCCTTGGCTGCCTGGAAGGCTCTGGCCAGAAGGGAAGGTGTGTCTAGAAATGAACTCCCTCCTCCCCTATCTCCCAAATACTCCTCCCTACTCAGCAGCAACTCACAAGGTGGCAGAACCTGTACTTGATTATAAGGACCCCGAGATCAAGATTTGAAATTCAGAATCTTTCAAAAACACAGGGACCCTTCCCTGAGCTACATCTAAAGGAAGTCCTCCCATGCACCAGAGGAAGGTTCTCTGACCAGGCAGCTCAGAAGCTTTCCCTCCACCCAGGCAAGAAACACGCATGTGAACGCAAACACATATGAACACATACATGCATAACACACAAGCCCATGTTAAAAAAAAAATAAAGCACTTTTTGGTAGTTACATGACCTATTTTCTTTTCCCCAGCTAGTTTTTCAGCTACACTGCAATAAGGCTTCTGGGAGACATGGCATCCAGTCCTTGGTAATCACGTTCCCACTGCACCAGGAGGAATCGAGCAAGGGAACCTCTAACAGTTCATTTGTGAAGAATAAAAAGCAAACACAGCATGGCCCATCTCCTGCTCTCTGATGACCGTGACTAATTTTGATCACTAAAAGCCACTGGCAAGTGACAGGATTTGGAATCACTTAGGAGACACACTTCTGGGC
>PVHP010051308.1:0-11264 GCA_004024765.1 Zapus hudsonius | reverse complement strand
CTTGTGACTTACTTATTTTCTTGTTTTGGTTATCTCTAGTTCCATTATAATATTTTAAGTTCTATATGTCAAAAATATAGCTATTCTTACGCAGAAATGGAATTTCAGTTGCATGGAGTAGCTAAGAATTTCATTGTTCTATGGTGGGGGAGAATATCCAGAGACATCGCCCCTCACAACAACAACACACAAAGGGGGGGCACCTGGCTACCTCCTGTGCTATTCATAACCCCTACCCCATGGACCTAGTTTGCCCACCAAGGAGGACGCCCAGTGGCTTGGGGACAGGGAGGAGGGAATTGGGAGGTACCATCATAAGATTCACTCATACAATGTATGTAATTAAGGATAAAAAAGATATATATTTAAAAAGTTTTGTAAGCATACATTAAAAAAGAAACTTCTTCTGAATCTGTAAGCCTGAAATAAACCCTTCCTCCCATAAAAAAATAAAGAATTTCATTATTCTAAGTAAGAAGAAGTGCAATCAGGTGATCTCACATATTCCCCAAAGGTTCACGTTGAAAGGCTTGATGCCCAGCACATGGCTGTTGGGAGTGGTAGAATAGGGGAGGGATGGGACTCTGGCCTCTGGCCTCCTCCTCACTCAGCTTCCCCAGCAACCAGTGGAGGGATCGGACCAACCTTCTGCTTGCTGTCACTGTGATGGGCTGCCTGTCCATAGGCCCAAGCAGCAGGGGCTCTCCATCCTGGCTACAACTCCAAGACCAGTAACTGCCATAAACCTGTTCTTGCCATTTACTGATTCTCTTGGGTATCTTGTGCTAGTGACGGAAAGCTGACTGATAAATCTAGCATAGTCCTGTGGGTATCGATAAATGAATGAAAAAGACAGAGCTGCAAAGGGTTTCCTCCAGTCCACCTCAAAGCAATTGCAAGAGTCATTTGACCATGACTTTCTGTGTCTACAAGCCACAGGGAGGCCAGGTCCCAGAGAGTACGCCCAGGATAAAGTTATTCCTTGAAGAGTATAACCTTCATGATAATAGCCTGACTATGTGACCTGTCAGCAGTTGTTAGGCACAGATTTATTTGCTAACTGTGTCTAAAAACATAATGAAGCAATTTCAAAAGTAACATTTCAATTTCATATTTATGGAAAATAGCCAGATATACTTCCTCTTATTTACTCCCCTGGTAGACCGCTGCTCTTTGATGTAGCTGAAGATCATTGCTCAGAACTATTTTAATAGAAGTAGATAATTGAAGTCAAAATTAAATTATGTGACTTTCCATAATATGATACCAAAGATTTTTTAAGTGCAGATTTTTAAATATTTATTTATTTATTTGCAAGGAGAGAGAGAGAGAGAAAGGAGAGAGAGAGAAAGGAGAGAGAGAGAAAGGAGAGAGAGAAAGGAGAGAGAGAAAAAGGACAAAGAGAGAGAGAAAGGAGAGAGAGAAAAAGGACAAAGAGAGAGAAAGAGAGAGAGAGAGAGAGAGAGAGAGAGAGAGAGAGGAAAGAGAGACAGAGAGAATGGATGTGCCAGGGCCTTAAGCTGCTGCAAATGAACTCCAGATGCGTGCATCACCTTGTACCATGGGTACTGGGGAATCAAACCCAGGTCATTAGGCTTTGTAAGCAGGCGCTTTAACTACTTGAACCATCTCTCCAGACCCCAACGATTTTATTTAAATATATTTGTTATTTATTCACATAGGTAGTAAGGGAGACAGGGGAGAACAGGGGAGGGAATGGGCATGCCACAGCCTCTTGCCAGTGCAAACAAACTCCAGACACAGGCACTACTTGTGTGTCTGGCTTTACATGGGTATTGGGGAATTGACCTGGAGCCAGCAGCTTTGTAAGAAGGCACCTTTAACAATTGAGCCATCTCCCCATCCCACCAAAGATTTTTTCCTTCTAAAAGAAATTAGAAAAATGGAACTGTGATTGGTTTTAGTGATAAAAACATGCAGATTATTGATATTAAAACTTTGCAAAGGATAGGCAGGGCTTGGATGGGAGACAGCTGAGTAAAGCAAAAGGGTGAGATGTAACCTCCGAAATGCTCACAAGCCCCTCACAAGATCATCATCGTGAAACATTGGAAGTGAGGACATGTCAGGGGGACCAGCAAATATCCTGTAAGGTATCTGTCACTTCCACATGTCCAAACATGCCAGGAACGCATCGGACAAGCTGGGTTCTTGTGTCTTATGAACTAATATGTACAAAACAGTGTACACCTGACTGGAGAGGTTTTTTAAATCTTCACATGAAGACTTAGGGCTCTGAAATCTGTCCAACTTTGTCCAAGCCAGTATTTCCCAGTGCTTCACTTTTGAGAAACATGTTATTTTAAAAAATTATTTTATTTATTCATTTTCAGAAAGATACGGAGAAAGAGTGAGTGAGCGAGAGAGGGAGAGAGAGAGAGAGAGAGAGAGAGAGAGAGAGAGAGAGAGAGAGAGAGAGAGAGAGAGAGAGAGAGCACCAGGACCACCACCTTGTGGGTCTGGCTTATGTGAATACTGGGGAATTGAACCTGGGGCCTTCAGCACTGGAGGCAAGTGCCTTAACCGCTGAGCCATCTCTGCAGCCTGAGAAACATGTTATTATCATGACATACCTTACCCAGGAGGGCAAAGTCAACTGGCAGATTTTTCTAAAATCCAACATCTGTGTTTTTTATAAGACAAATCTTCCTTAAACAAGTTCAGCTTTGCAACGCTTTTGACCAGGTCCAAATTCCTTAGAGTTTTATCCAAAGTCAAGACAATTTCCCTTTCTAGATTTCTCCTCTGTCTCAGTGTGTCCCCAATGCACAATGCTTCACCCCCATTTCTTGCTTATGATTGTGCCTTCTTCACAAAATATTTGTAAACCTTACCTTACACTCGGAGTTGTTGTTTGAAGCCTTATTTGACACAGTATCTCTTTGGTCTGTCTTCATCTGTGATCTTGCCTGGGAGGGGGGTCATTCGGTCTCTCCTTCCCTCCTGTTCATCCTCGCTTCTTTCTTTGAATCTGTGCTAATCTTATCTAAATTGCTTTTATAGTTCTTGCAAAGAAATCATGCCATATGCTTACATTTCCCCTCAAGTACTAGAATTATGAATTATATGAAATACAACTTTCTTTCATCACAGAGTGTGTAATTGTCTAAACATGATTTTTATAAAGAAAAACATGTGATAAAATATTTCAATAAAAACATGCAAGTTTGATAACCCATGAAAGGTTAATGGAGACACACACCAACGATACCCAACACAACCCAGGGCAAAAATCCAGAGATACTTAACATCTCAACAACAAAGCTGATTCAAAACTCACCCACTATGTCTCAGGGAACTGAGCGGAAGTGGGGGCAGATAGAATGTAAGAGCCATGGTGGGAGAGGATATCCAGAGACATCACTGCCCTCAGCAACAACACACAGATGGGGAAGATAAAAAGGAAAAACTGGCTCCCTCTGGTGCAGTTCATAACCCCCTAACCTATGGACAGATCCAGTATGTGCACCGCTGAAGGGCCCCAGTGGGTAGGGGACAGAGAAGAGGGTAATGGTTCCACTTAGTGAGGGGGACCCCTTGTCTGGAACTTGGGATTCAGGGCGATAGGCACCGGATCCCGTACTCTTGGGCTCCCAAGACAAGATGCACTATGGGAGAGATTGACGGGGAGGCTACTAAAAATAGAATCTAGGTAATCCAGAATTGTGTATATTTGTTAACCTACACTAACCTCACTCTCTGATGGAGATTATGTTTGTATTTTTCAGGATTCAGCGAGAGAGCTGGGGCCCATCTAACCCTACCAACCGACTGTAGGCTGATAGCTGAGATCCTGGCAAGAGAGGAGCCACCACAGTCATATTGTGGAGGATCCATATGGAACCCCACAGAGAATGACGGGATGAACAAGGGGCCCACAGCCACAGCCATTCAATCAACACAGTATAAGCCAGTGAGACAGAAACCATTGATTTTTGACACAAAGACCCCTAAGCTCACAACCTTAAAGCAGCCTTGATACTCATCCACCATGACTCAGGGAACTGAGCGGAAGAGGGGGCGGAAAGATTGTGAGAGCCCTGATGGGGAGACTATCCAGAGGCATGGCACCCCTCAGTAACAACATACTAGGGCCAGGAGAACCTGGCTGAATAATAGGCTATCCATGGTCCCCTGTCACAAGGACGGATCCAGACTACCCACGGAGGAGGATATCCAGCTTATTGGGGATGGGGGAGGGGGGCATTGGGGAATTGGGGATAACAACTCATTGCCCACTAAATAATGTAACTCACTATGGACAATAAAAAAAGATTTGCTCATACAATCTATATACTTATTCATAATAAAGATGTTAATTTAAAAAGAACATAATAGCAGTTGAGGAAAAGCTAAAAAATGCAACCTTAGATGTCTTTATATTAAGATTCTGTTATTATTGGAATTCATGTTAGAGAATACAGTGATAATATAAAAGGCATATAGTAGATATTCAATAAATACGTATTGACTAAATGAATCAATAGACTCATCTGTTCCCTCTGAATTTATCTCCTTTTTAATATTCTGTCCAAAGTGGTTTTAACTTGCATTTTTCTGATGTCTAGAAGAGTCAACTAAGTATCCAGGAGAAGGAATTTGGATTGGAAATTCCACAGTAAACTGGGTGTGGTGGGGCAGGCCTTGAATCCTAGTGCTTGGGAGACAGAGGCAGGGGGATTACCATGAGTGAGTTCAAGGCCACCCTGAGACTACATAGTGAACTCCAGGTCAGCCCAAGTTAGACAGAAAGCCTACCTAGAAAAACCAAAAGAAGAAAAAAGTGCCACAGTGATACTTTATACACTAGTTTTAAAAATAAGATTTTAAAAACTTGCCCACCTTTTAGTTTATACATTATGTATGCATAAGGAGATGATGTGCAGGAAATATTCATAAAATATGCAAAATTATAGAAACCTAGATAATCATGGAACTCTTGGGGTCTTAGGAAATTTTTTAACTTCATTTACGTGTGTGTTTCAGTTGTTATTCTTTGTCAGTTTCATTCTGGTTTGTCTTTGTTTTCTATTAAAATCCAAACTGTCTTTATATGGAGATAATTAATGTTTTGTTGGGTTTCTGCCTGAGATTTCCAAGGCCATGTTAAAACAAAAGCTGTATGTGTGCACATGTGTGTTTTAATACTGATATTTATTCATAACATTCAATTAAATATGCCAGATTAATTGCTTCTCACTGGGCTTATTTTTGTGTCCCTGGTTCTCAGTGAGACACAGTTCTAATTTAAGACTGAAATAATTTCCTGAAGTATTTTTTTAAAGAAATAACTTTTCATCTTTCACCTATATGACCATCTATATGTAAATTTCTATGTATTCCTCATTAGCTTTACAGTGTTTATCTTAAAATAAAACATATCCAAGATTTGGGACTGGGGTGAAACCAGGTGAGCCTATCAGATGTCAATCAGAAACTTGACCAGTTATAAAAGGTAATGATTGTCACCACCTGCCTACGCTATCAATTTCCCAACAACTCTGTTTCCACAGACAGGTCTTTTGCAGCTCTGGAAAAAAAAAAGGTTGCCTATATTTTCTGAGTGATCTTGGCAGGTTTCTTTATAAATATTTGAGTAAATGTATGTATGTATGTATGTATGTATGTATGTATGTATGTATGTATGTATGTATGTAGGTAGGTAGGTAGGTATGTAGGTAGGTATGTAGGTATGTATGTATAGAGAAAAAAATTCAGTGTGTTTGCAGTGATTTGAGAGACATGGCCCCCATTGCCTGGCATGTTCTGAATACTTGGACCCAACTGGTGGAAACTTGGGAGGTGGAGCCTTATTAGTAGAGGTACATCACTGAGGGTGGACCTTGAGGCTTATAGCTCAGCTCCAAGGCCAGTCCTAAGGCTACTTCCAATCAGATATGTAACAGCTTCCTGCTCTGCCATGATTTCTTCTGCCACGATAAAGCTTCCCCTCAAAGCTGTAAGCTGAAATAAACCCTTTCCTCTCATGAGCTGTACTTGCTCAGGTGTTTATTTCTGCAATGAGAAGCCAACTGACACAGTGCAGTTTGATGTATTTATGTCAAATGTATAACTGCCTACATGTAATTATATATATATATATATGAAATTTTACATTTTTGTGTTATTTATACTTAAAGGAGGGTTAGAACACACCACCATCAGCACCACTCCAAGTTTATCAATAAGAAAGCATAAACTACAGGATTCCCACTGTGTGTGTGTGTAATGTATGCACTTGCCTGTGTGTGCAGATGTGCACAGCCCATGCTCACACGTGCAGAGAAGCCTAGAAGAACACCAATATCACTTATCTGTGTGATTCCTTGAGACCGAGTCTCTCACTGAACCTGTAGCTGCTGCCCCAGCCATTAACTGCTCTCTGCTTCCCATAGAGCTGGGGTCACTGGCGTGCATGGGAATGCTTAGTTGCTTGCATGAAGGCTGAGGAATTGAACTCAGGGCAAACCAGGCCTTCTTAGGCTCTCATGCTTGGGTGTCAGATGCTCTTATCAGCTGAGCCATCTCCTCAGCCCAGAATACCTTTTGATTTTTTAATCATGGGAATAGATTCCTTTACAGCTTTTAAAAATATGTATTTATTTGTTTATTTGCAAGCAGACAGAGAGAACATAAGCAGAGAGAAAGAGCGAGAGATAATGGGCACTCCAGGGTGTCTAGCTATTGCAAATGAATTCTAGATGCTTGAGCCACTTTGTGCATCTGGCTTTATGTGAGTGCTTGGGAATTGAATCTGGGTCGTTAAGTTTTGCAGGCAAATGCCTTAACCATTGAACCATCTCTCCAGCCCTCCATTGCAGTTTTAAAGTAGAAAAGATCTTGGTTTTCCATAATACAATGTTGAGGGCCCAATAGTTTCCTCAAATCAAAGAGAAAACCCTTTTTATTTTGAAAATGTGCACTCCTATAATGAGCACAGTAAAACTGGGTACACAAAGTCACAATTAAGTGCAGGGATGGATGGTGTCTTGATGTTCCAACTGGTCACTCCGATTCCTCTCTTCATGGCCACGATTTTCCCCACCTATACTGAGATGAATATAGACAATGCATTTTTGGAATGAAATATTACCTTTGATGAATTCACACTTAAGCAGTGGCTGGGCCCTTATGGACTCCTCATGGACAGTGTACCTTGTGGCTCTTCCTGTTGTTCAGAGGAATGTCACACTCAAATAACTGAGGGTTGGTGGTACCTTTGCGAGAGACTAACTGCACAGCTACGGGCTTCCATGAACCACCCCCATTGCATCTCAGACACGGATAAACTTGTCAGCCACTTATAGGTACCAAAAATTGTACCAGCCTCAAAATGTCACCCATATCAGCATGCCACTTGGTTAGAAATTCCCTAGAAGTGAGTCACTCCTTATCTACCCCATGACCTCTTAAATACCAAAAGTTTTTCCCCCCTTAGGGAGAAGTAACATGTGAGCCCATGAGTGACCTTAACTATTTTTCAGCCAGAGGATTTTCAAGGTAGGACACTGTTGGCAAAATGCATGACTCCAGATCCATGTTGACCACAGCGCAAACACCATGCAACTTTAGGGAAATGATTTATGACTAAAACATTGTGAGACATTGGCTGGCACTCTGGCCAGCGCAATGCAATTGAATGTGACAAGAAGAAACACCTTCTTATCATTAGGGAGGCAAGATAAGAAGCCACGGAGGGAAGAGTTGCAATAGCTCTACTATGATGCCCATGGCAGTGGGTGTCATGAGCATAAGACACTGAAAGATGAGCAATTAGTGTCACAAGCCTTCCTGAGAGATCCCCTGGGGAGCTGAAAAAATACAACAAATTAAGAAATGTTAGATTTTACTCTGACCTCCATGTGTATGGGTGGTCACACACACACATGCACACACACACCCACACCCCCCCACACACACACAAAAGAAAAGGAAGAAAGAAACAAGACCGTTCAAGACTTGCAGAACTATCTTTCTATCCACCTTCCAAAACTGGAACACACTGACAATGAGGCTGTCAGATGAACTGTCTGACAACAAAAACAATACTTTTTTTTAAAAAAAATGTTATTTATTTATTTACTTATTTTGAGAGAGAGGGGTGTGCAAACAGAGAGTGAGTATGGGCATGCCAGGTCCTCCTGTCCCTGCAAATGTATTCCAGATAGATGCACCACTCTGGGTATCTGGAAAATTGAACCCAGGCTGTCAGGCTTTACAAGCAAGAGCCTTTAACTACTGAGTCATCCCTCTAGCCCTCAAATCAATATTTTTTAAAAACCCATGTTTGCAAAGATGGTGGCCCTCATCTGTAATCCAAGCACATGAGAGATGGAGCAGAAGGAAGTTGAGTTCAAGGACAGTCTGGGCTACACAGTCACATGGGGTCTCAAAGAAATCAAGCAAACAACCCCCACCCCTGAAAAGATTCTAAAGTTCTGCCTTATCCCAGTGTGACATTTCACAACGCCCAGGTCACTATAATTTTAGTTTTATTAGAGGTACAGAGAAACAAAACAAAACATGACTCATAACCACTGATTTTTTTCCCCTCAAAGTGTCATTAAAGATAGACCCAAAGAGACAGGCTGGGGAGATGGCTCAACAGTTAACAGCACTTGCTACTTAAGCACACAGAGTTTTGGGGGGCCAGAGACCATTCAGGTTTGAGTCCTCAGAACACACATAAAATTCTGGGCGTGGCTCTACATGTTGTAATCCAGTCTACAGAGGGCAGAGAACAGAATCATTGGGGTTCACTGACTTGAAAATGGCAGCTTCAGGTGGAGGTAGAGATCCGACCTCCAGGAGTATGTGATGAGCAATACAGAAGGGCACCGGAACTTTCCTCTGCACGCACATGTGCCTACACCACACAATACACCATATTACACATGCTACACACACACACACACACACACACATACACACACACACACACACACACACACACACAAAGACATAACCATCCAATAAAACGAGGTGGATGTGTCAGACCAATATGTCCAGTAGAAGTTGGAGAAATCTTAACCTTAAAATTTTTGACTCTGGTTTGTGAAACCTAGGACCAGTACTGGGTCACTCTACACACACACACACACACACACACACACACACACACACACACACACACACACACACAGTTGGCCAGGGAGATCCATGAGGTATTCAATACAATGCAGGCCATTGCCAAGCACTTGGTTACCAACAGAGCTAAAAGGTAATTCCTTATTGCTGAAGACACCACGTGGGAACAGAAAAAAAAACAAATCATCTCCTGGCACACCCTCATGGCTGGGAAGTGCTGTGGGAGCTACTGTGTGACAATAGTCACCAACCACATGAATAAGCAGGAGACCCTGCAACCCACCAGATGGACAAGAAATACACACTATTCAGTAGTGACACCAAATGCCTCCAAAGGGGTCTGAGGCTACTCAGTGGGAGAGAACTCATAACTGGTATAGAGAACCAAGTCAACAACTCATGGACAGGAAACTCACAACCGACAGAGAGAAGCTTCCATCGTTCTCTGGACAACTTGAGTGGGCATCCTCACCAAAGTGTCTCTCAGTTTCATGCATATCCTCCTAAATCGGAACTGCTCTCATCCATGATTGGAAGATCTGTTTCATTTGACAGATGGCAGCGAATGCTGGAGAGATCTAAGATCCATCAATTTGACAAGAAAAGACAGCTGACTGCTCAGCATGAGATGTGCCACCTCTACCACAATCATCGGGGTCTGCAAGAACCTGCAGAGGAAGCAGTGACACCAGTATAGCTCAAAACACTAGCCTGACAACCACCCCCAGGGAAATAGCAACAAGCACTGTGCAGAACTGAAACACATCTGAAAAAAAAAAAACAGTCTACAGAGAACTCAGCACTAAAATCAAACTGCTAACACTCTCACCAAGGCTCAGGGACTGTTGCAGAAGAGGAGACCTGAAGATTTTAAGATCCACAAGGTGGGTAGAAGTATCTTGAGACACAGTGCCTGAGCCCAGCACACAGTGAACACCAATAACCCTACTGAGGAGGGCCACCAGGAAAATGGCGATGGAATGAAAGGATATAAGACTATAACCTATAACATATATATACATATATTACATGTATCTTTTATATATATAAAACATGTATATATATTTTATGTATATAATATATATGCAATATATGTATTATATACAATATACATATGATAGATCCCGAAATGTTATAATTTGCATACAAAGGAAATAGAAGCAGAAAGAAAAATGAAAGGTGGCCAAAATGTTTAAATTCAAATCATGGCATTTAAAATAAAACACCTGAAATTAGATCATCACTTGGTGTGTGCAATGAATTACATACTGCAGATAAATGTCCGACAAATCAGAAGATCTCCCATTTCATAAGACCCCAGAAAAGCATACTAAAGGAACCCACCAAATAGTGATGGAATACATCCTAATAATGTGGAGGTCACATCTAGTGTTCTGACATACTTTTAATTACAGCCACAGGCAGAAATATATTTGAAAAAATTACAAATCCAAATTTTAAAAATTCAGCAAAAATTCCAATAAATCAGTAAATTCTAAGCAGATTAACCTCATATAAAACAAAATATCTATAAAGCTATCAATCACATTTCTCAAAAAAGTGGTAAAAAGCCAATCATACGAAGCAATGAAAATAAACACATGACAATAAAAAAGAAAAATTAAGTAAAAAGGATATTTATCTCTCATCAGAAACAGTGCAAGCCAGAACACGTTGTCATGATTTATTTAAAATGCTGAGAGACAAAATAACATTTCAAACTGGAATTCCATAACCAGTGGAAATTCTGAAATGAAGCTTAAATAAAGACATTTTAAAATAAACAAAAGCTACAGGAATTCATCACCACAGACCTGCCCTGAAAGAAATATCAGATCAGGCTCCTGAGAACGAAGGCAAAGACGCCAGAGAGAAGTCAAATTCTATGGCAAAATGAAGGCCAGGGAAGCAGCCGGCAAAACAAGAAAAGCATTCTCGTGTTTAAGATTTTATTATTGGGGGGGGGGATTTTGCTGAGAAAGGTCTCATGTATCCCAGACTGGCCTTGAACTTATATAGACATGGATGGATGACCTTGAGCTTCTGATCTTCCTGCTTCCACTTCCTGAGTGCTGGGATTCCAAGCAGGTAGCAGGTAGCACCTCACCCAGTTTATGCACTGATGGGGATGGAACTCAGGGCTTGCATTCAACCAA
>PVHP010051307.1:0-11497 GCA_004024765.1 Zapus hudsonius | reverse complement strand
AGTGTTTGGCACACCTTCCTGCCGCTGTTTGCAGTGCTGTGGCAGAGGTGATGTCCAGCCCTCTGCTCATGCCATCGTTTTCCCTGCCAGAATGGACTCCCTTCGAGTCTGTAAGCCAAATAAACCCATTCCTCTACAAGCCACTTTTGTTTGGGTTCTTTCTGCGCAGCAACTAGAAAGCTGACCACAACACTTCTCTCTAGATCTCTGGTTAGTGGGGGTTTCCCTTTAAATTTTATTTATTTGCAAGCAGAGACAGACAGACAGACAGACAGACACAGACAGACAGACAGACAGGCAGACAGGCAGACAGACAGACAGGCAGACAGGCAGACAGGCAGACAGACAGAATGGCACACCAGGGCCTCCAACCACTGTATCTGGCTGCATCTGGCTTTACATGAGTACTGGGGAATTGAACTCGGGTAGTTAGGCTCTGCTGGCAAGCGCCTTAACAGCTGAGCAATCTCTCCAGCCCAAAAAATAAAGTTTTGATATTTCATTTTTTTTAAAATGGAGTGTTTTTCTGGTTGTGAATTCCAGATCTCCCTTCCTAACCTTCCAAGTTTTTACCACACTTGGCTCTCTTTGGGTTTGGTTTTATATTTGTTTGTTTGTTGTTTTTTGAGGTAGGGTCTAGCTCTATCCCAGGCTGATCTGAAATTCACTATGTAGTCTCAGGGTGGCCTCCTACCTCAGCCTCCTGAGTGCTAGGATTAAAGGTGTGCACCACCATGCCCTGCTTCTTTGGGTTTTTAATTAACATTTCTCTTAACATGGGTAAAGTTGTGTCTTCCTTTGCTTAAGGACATTTTTACATCATTTCTAAGTTTGTGTGTGAATTGTCTGTCCACATCTGCATAATTTTTTTCTTCAAAAAATTACATGCAAATTAACTTTTTCAAGTTTCACTAAATTAAGAACAAATTGCAGTAATATTTCACTAAAGGTCTTATTGAAAACACTTCAACACTACAAAAAAAATATTGTAGCCATTTTTCAGAGGCCTTGATGACCTCACTTGTACTCAAGGCTCATAACATGGTGTTGCTATTGCCAGCTTTTTCTAAATTTCTGCAGAAACATTCTGATAAGCAGATTAATTGGCTGGCCCAAGCCAGGCATGGTGGCACACGCCTTTAATCCCAGCACTCAGGAGGCAGAGGTAGGAGGATCGCTGTGAGTTCGAGGCCAGCCTGAGACTACAGACTGAATTCCAGGTCAGCCTGGACTAGAGTGAGACCCTACCTCAAAAAACCAAAAAAAAAAAAAAAGTTTATTAATTGGCTGGCCCCTTTTGCATATTTTTACATAGGATTTAAAATGTTGGTTTTTTTAAACTGTTACATATTCTTTGTAAATTAGAGATCTCTTGAGTATTTCTTCTGTGCCAGGGACATGCTAAGACTGCAAGGTGAATCTTGTGCCTGGAGTGGCCACAGTATAGGCAGACAGGTATGTGTCAAACCAGCCTAAGGCAGCCAGGCTGGCTCTCACCCATAGCACTTTTGGTAGAATTAACTCTGGAAACATGTGGCCCATGACTGCTCATGTGAGATTAGCTTTCAAACCTTTCTTTCTTTCCTCCTTCCCTTCTTCCCACCTTCCACATTCATTTCAGGAGGTACTTCTTTTTCTGCTTCTAAGACATCACTGTATTTGTCCTTTGTCCTATATAATGTAGGCCTTGAAATGACCTTGAAAATAAAGGGGATAAACCAAGCATAGTGGTGTATGTCCATTATACGAACACTTGGAAGATGGAGGCAAGAGGATCAGGAGTTCAAGGCCAGCCTCAACTACATGAGATCCTATCTCAAAAATGAAAATAAAGGGCTGGAGAGATTGCTCAGTGGTTAAAGAGCTTGCCTGCAAAGCCTAACGACCTGGGTTTGATTACCCAGTACCCACATAAAGCCATATGCACAAAGTGGCGTATGCATCTGGAATTTGTTTACAGTAGCTGGAGGTCCTGGAATGCCCATTGTCTCTATCTGTCTCTCTTCTCTCTCTCTTTGAGGAGACTGCAGAATGAATATGAGTGCTATTCATGGCTAGCCTGTGAAACTATTCCAGGGACGATGGCTGTAGACACTCATCAAAGCAAAAAATAAGAAGGCAGAAGTGAAAGTCTGGCCAGAACCAAACATAGACAGCAAGCATAGTTTGTTTTTTAATGAGAAAGGAGCAAACAGTAAAATGTTTACTTATCTATTCATTTAAACATGTAGCAAAACCACTTAGGTGCTGATTTACCAAGGGTCTAGGGTAGAATATTTCTGTTACAAAACATAGCTCAAGTGTAATGAATCCAGATAGGAATCCCTGGAACTTTATGGCTTGCAGAAGACAAAAAGGAGTAGTAGTTGTTGGTCCTGATTCCTCATCCTATAAGTTTTAATTAGCACCTGTTCTTTCAGCTGAAAAGAGGCTTGTCTTGTTTTTCAGAAGGATAAAGCTGTTTTGTAACCTAAATATTTGGCTAGTCTGTCGGAGTTTATTGATAGCAGAGGAAAATTGGCTTAAAGACCAGACTTTTTCATCTTATCTAGAAAGTGATCTGCATATAGAAGAGGACACCCTTAATGTCCTTCAAAGGCTCTTTGAAGAGCAGGAAAACCCCTTCAGCATTTTTCCTACTGTCCCAATGCAGAAGAGTGGTCCAGTCTCAACGGTGGTAATCTCTCAAATAATTGCAGCTGAACTGGGTTACCTAAACTTGCCTAAAACTTTCATTGCTTTCTGCTCTATGTTCTGCCATTACTTTTCAATTGAATTCTCAGGACAAGGGCAGGACACATCCAGCCTCTCACACAAACTGCCTATAGCCTGCTCCCAGCAAAGCTTTTTCTGCTCCTAATAAGCCATGCTTCCATAGTTCCTTCTACATTTAGGTCTTTAAAACATTGATAAGAATGGTCCATCAAGCTTGGCTTATAGCACTGCAAGGCATCTCTTACTCCAAAGATTCAAATCAGTTCCAAAAGATTAAATACCACATAGTCAATTTTCTAGCAGCAACAACAATCTCACTCCTCTGGTACCAATTTTGTACTATAGGTACCCTGTTGCTGGGAAAAAACACCTGACCAAAAGCATCTAATTGGAGGAAAGGATTTACTTTGGTTTAAAGTCTGAAGGGAAGCTTCATGATGGCAGGAGAAAGCATGGCATGAGCAGAGAATGGACATCACTCCTTGAGACAGGAGGAAGCAAGTAGAAGCAAGAGAGTGAGCCAAACTCTGACAAGCAGAACTCTTGTTATAATACCCTGAAGCTTTCCCAGCAACACAGCTCCTCCAGCAAGACTCCACCTCCAAACTTGCCACCAACTGAGACCAAGCATTCACTCCATATGAGTCTATGGGGGAACAGATTATTGAAACCACCGCACTCCCTTTAACTTGGGAGCCTGGGAATCAGATGTAGTATGCCTTAACAATTCTGGAGTTGCTTTGGCTGGTGGGAGCCAAGTTCTACACTTGGAATCAGATTTACTTCTACACTTGGAATCAGATATACTTCTCCTTTCCTGATTTTGGAATTGTTTGAGCTGGCAGATGCTAAATTCCTTGACTGGTGGGAATCAACATTAATTGGCTATGTATTTATTTAGTAAAGATACAATTTGCTTTTTAAGATTATAACATTAATTTCCATCCTGTCAGGTTCTGGACTGTTTGGAAGTAAACTTATAAAGAAAGTGCCATATACTGTGGCCACAAAATATTGGACATTAATAGGCTAGAGGGGAATGTCTAAGTTCTTCTTTAAGATACAGTTACTATCTAAATGCCTCAAAAACAGATGGACCTGCTATTTGAGATCTAGAATTGTCTTCAAAATCTGACATAGAAAACACTGTAACTTCATCTCATGGAAATAGAGGTACTCAGAAAAGATTACATGAGTATAGCAATGCTTTTTGAAAAGGGTACTTAAGTTTTATGTTAACACAGATGCATCAGGTGACTAAAGTACAATGTGGTGCAACAGCTAGTGATGTGAGACATGTAGTCACTGAAAATAGGAAAGGAATGGAGATCCCATAGCAAGGTTCAGAAATGCATACACTGGGAAGTTATAAACAAAACAAAACAAAAAGAGCAGAAAAGTCCATGGTCTCAACCAAAAGTAGAGGAGTTCATGTCTAACCATGATGAGGATGAAGAAAATACAATCAAAACCAGGCAAAAACATCAAATGATGTCATCAAGATTTTACTCTGGACTCTTCTGAGTTCCCTGGTCCTTTGTAATCTCTGTCAAAAAAAGGTCCAGATGATACACAGTACATAGAATAGAAGATAGAAAGTTAATTTCAGTTTATATAAAAAGAAAGCAATAATTATGAGGGAGGTGTTAAACCCAATGTCCATCAAGTCTAATAATATCTACCTACCTAAGAGCAGAAGAAAACCTTAGAAATGTGTGTATACCTTGAATCTAACATGCTAAAACTTATAAGATCTATTGTTTCTTTTATTGTTTTGACAAATTGCATGATAAAAGTAACCGGAAGAGGTTATTTTGGCTCAGAAGGGACAGCAATAGGACTGTGAGGCTAGTCACATTATGAGTACAGTCCAGAAGCAAAGAGAAATGTTGGTGCTTATCTGGCTTCCTCATTTCTCCATTCTTATTTGGTGCCACACCCCAGTCCTTGGGATGCTGTTGCTGACATTAGGTTACATAGTCCCTTATCAGTAAACTCCACTAGAAACAACCTCATAGACACTCAGATGTGTGTCTCCTAGGTAATTCCCAATCTTTTCAAGTTAATAATGAGTATTACCCATCATAAATTCATTCCTTTTCAATTGGACACCCAAACATACTACTTTTAACCATAATGTTCCACCCCTGGTCCTAAAAGTTTGGGGACATTTCATAATGTAAAATGTATTCATCTGATCTTCAAGAGTCTCCAACATCTTAACAGTCCTAAAATTGCTCAAAAAAAATCCAAAGTCCAAAGTGTTTTCTAAAACTCAAGGCAAACTCTTACCTGTGAGCTATTAAAAAATAATGTTACATGCTTCCAATATTCAATGGGGCAGCATAAACATCCTCAGTAGAAAGGGGCAGAGTGAATGGATAGCCAGGAAATACTGTAGCAAAATGAGATCAAAACCCAGTAAAATAAAAAAAAAATCTGATACAGGGCTTATAGTAGCATAATTTCAGTTTTAATGGGCTTGGATAGTCCCATCCCTCCAATTCTGATGCTTATAGCACACATAACCTCTTTCTTGACCAGTAACAATCCCTGCCTATGTCTTTCCCTGGGGAATATCTCATGGTCTTGTTGTGACTGTTCAGGCAAGCTCCATAGACCCCCCTCCCCTTGAGTGGGAGGTGTCTCTAATCAGAGCACAAATCTAGATGAAAAGGCTGATTGGTCAGGTATAGACCAATCAGCTGTCTCTCTGACTTACCTAGTGGAAGTTTTAAAAGCTTCCCTAGAACAAAGGTCAGTCTCTTTTTCCACATGGCATCCTAGAAGGAGGACTTTCATTTTCAGGTAAGGGACTCAAGATCTCTCCACATAAACTTTTTCTCATGATGGGACTTCTCTATTATCCTTCTTTTCCTGCCTATTTAGTTAAACTACATAAATTCTGTTAAAATGTCTCCCACATATTCTCCGCACACTGGTAGCTAGAGAACTCTATAATTCCCCATGTTCCCTTAAATAGTCTTACACTATACCTTAATACCTGGTTGTCTATGATTTTAATTCTTTAACTTTGTAGACAAGAACTCAGGTACTCCTTAAATTTTCGGATGCATTGGAATTTTTGCTGGGCATTATCTAAATTCTAATCCTCAGTGGATATCTTGTGGTCTCCATGGAAACGTAGGCTTACCTTCACAATGTCACACAATAGCTTTTCATGGTCTCCTCCCCCAGATATACAACTTAGACTATTACTTTTGAATTCAGCTTCACTCAAACTTCCAGAACATAAGTTTGAGGGAATACAGTCTATCATGGTGCAGAAGACCTGATGGTGGGAGTATGAAGCTGATAACTTTGTTCCATAGTCCAGAAATACAGAGAAATGAATGTTAATGATAACATGTCCTCCTCCTCTTTCTGGTTTTATTTAGTATGGGACTCTAGTTCATGGGATGGTGCTCCATCCATTCAGGGAGGCTCTTCCTTCAGTTCAGCCACTCTGATTCACCCTCACAGATACACCCAGAAGTGTTTCTCCTAGGTGATTCTAAATCTAGTCAAGTTGTCAATGAAGATTAACTGTTATACAATGAAAGCAAGGCTTAGAAAAAAATTAATAGAGATAATTATTGTCTATATTTTAAAAAAGCAATAGTGTCAGTGGTGGTGGCACATGCCTTTAATTCTAGCACTTAGGAGGCTGAGGTAGGTGGTTTACCCTGAGATTTAGGCCAGCCTGGACTTCAGAGTGAGTTCTAAGGCAGCATGGGCTAAAATAAGACTCTACTTCAAAAAAATAAGCAATAGTAAGAAACTTAGATCATAGAATAGGATTTTTCAGTGCACATCCTCCCTGCAAGAACATCAGTTTGAACTACTGTATTTGCATGAAAATACTTTCACAGGAACTAAAGAAACAAGAAGAGTATTTACAGTACTTACATGTAGCAGAGAATTTGTAGGCCTTCCTGGTGCTTGGCCAGCTGCTATAGGATTAAAGCCAGGACCTATAAACTGGGGCTCCAACCCAATCTTAGCATCATGTGACATCCCATATTTTCCACCAGGCTTCAGACCTACCTTGTACAGTAAGACTCTCAGCCAGGCTCAATTCATCAGCTTTTGGCTCTGGATTAACCAAAGCATTAGGCTACCCCTAGTTATCCTCAGAGCTAGGCTAAATGCCATAGATTCAAACTTTCATAGTCTTGGGTTGTAGACCACATCCAGTACTGGGCTGGCACTCACAATCCAAGGCATTACTACTAGACCCTAGGCTATTCATTGTCTCCAAGCTTTCTGGTTAGCAAAACTGGAGTTATAGAAAGCTTTGATGGTGTATGAAGTATTCCAAGCCAGGAAGTCTTAGAAAAGTGTAAAGGAGATCTTGCTTTGAATAGTTATCCAGGAGCTAGATCCCCTAGAAAGTGTGTAGTTTCTCCCACAGTATGAACCAAGACCAGAATGGATCTTAAACCATTCTAGAACTTATAGATCTATCCCGTAGATTTATCCTTGTAGACAAAGACTCTAGATGCTCTCAGACCCAGGCCATCCCACATAGCCCCTGGATTCAGACCCATCTCAGTACTAGGTTGTTACCCATATCCTCAGGCATCCAGGAGAGTATCTGTGGATACAGAATTACATCAAGTTAGTACCTGCGACTCAAACTTGCAGAATCTTTTTTGGAAGCCCCCAACTTCCAGAAAATGTGGGGTACAGATTCATTCAAGTAGAACATTTTTCAAGCTGTACCACATGAATCAAAGTATTATATCCATCCTTTGCATTTACAATCACCTAGTCCATGCTCCCAGAGACTCAGGCTTCATTACTGCTCCAGGACTGAGAGTTCCCATGATAGAGGCACCAGGCCTTTCCCAATGGGCCCAGGCACCAGGCCTCTACCAGTGCCTGGATTGTCCCTGAAAACTGAGGCTTTAACAATAGATTCATTTATATGAACCTGCATCTCAGGTCATATCATGTGGATATGTTCTCTAGCATCAGCATCAGACCCATGCTCTAGGACTCTCCTCACCTCCCCCAGGTAAGTCAACATGCCTAACACAGTGGATCCAGAATCCAAGGCAACTCCCATGTATCCAGGAATTATCCCAGCTACGTGCTGATTTAGATGATAGGCCAGCCTGCTCAGAGACTCTAGCAGTCAGCCTGGATACAGCCCATACCACACAGCATGCCAAGAACTTCCAGATATGATAACTGATAAATGTGTGTCCTTGGCAAAGCCAATCTTCAAAGAATAAAATAAGTCCTTACTTCTTCAAAGTTATAGATATCAATGTAAGGAAACATAGCTTAAAAGGATATAATGCTGCCCAATTACAGACCATTTTCCCACTAGCTGATTCAAAGAATGGTCCATATTAATTGCCTGATAAAGAATTCAAAATTATTTTTAAGAAAGTTCAGAAAACTTCTAGAAAATAGGCAAACAGGTCAAAAACATTAGTAAAACAATAAGCCGAAACTACCAAAATGAGAAATTTAGTAGTGATTGAAATTATATGTAAAAATCAAACATAAATTCTAGAGTTAAAAATAACAGAAGCTTAAAATGCAATAGAGAGTATCAAGAGCAGAACCTAAACTGTGACAGGTAATTTGAAAATTCTCAGTTAGAAGAGAAAGAATGAAAAGGAATGAAGAAAGTTTACAGGATTTGTGGGACATCAATGAAAGAGAAAATGCTCAAGTTATAAGAGCCAGAAGATGATTGAGACAAAGAGGTAGAAAACTTAATGATAGAAAACTTTTCAAAACAGAGGAAAGACATAAATATCTAGGAATAAGGTCAAAGATCTCATAAAACTAAATCCAAACAAGCTTACATGAAGACATAACCAATTTGTCAAAACTCAAAGAAAAATATAGAATTTTGAACTCAAGAGAAAAGAGGCAAATAACATAGTGGCTTTCTCAGTACAAACTTTACATACCAGGAGACAGCAAGAAGATATATTTAAAGAGCAAAAAACTAAGGAATAATACTATAAATAGCAAAGAAGTCCTAAGGTGCAGGAGAATTAGAATTTCCCAGACCAACAAAAAGCTAGGGAGTTATCACCATCAGATCTATCTCACATGCAAAAACTTGCTTAGGGCTGAAGATATGGCTCAGTGATTAGGGTGCTTGCCTTCAAAGCCTAATGACCTAGGTTTAATTCCCCGTAAGGTTTAATTTACCCATGTAAAGTCAGATGCATAAAGTTGGGAATGCATCTGGTGTTCATTTGCAACAACTGGAAGTCCTAGCATGCCTATTCTCTACATCTCTGTCTTTCTTCTATCTCTCTCAGCTTGTGAATAAATAATACAAAATAAAATTTTTAAAAACTTGCTTAAAGGAATTATTGAAAATGAAATAACTAGATGCTATATGTTTTTCACAAAACACGTGAAAATATAAAAATCATTGGTAAAAGTACAGGTAATCATACAAGAAGTATGAATCATTTTTAGCTTTAATATGAAGGTTAGACTATTAAATATAGTAATAGCTAAAATAACTTGGTTGAAGGACAACATGAATCTGAATTGCAACATCAAAAGCATCACATGGGTAAATGTGATGAAGTAGCATTGCAGAATTTTTTTATTGTCCACAATGAGTTACAATATTTAGTGGACAAACAATGAGTTGTTATCCCCAATTCCCTGCTCTCACAATCTTTCTGCCCCCTCTTCCAAAAAGTTCCCTGAGTCGTGGTGGATGAGTATTAAGGCTGCTTTAAGTTTGTGAGCTTAGGGGTCTTTGTGTCTAAAATGGTTTCTGTCTCACTGGCTTATCCTGTGTTGATTGAATGGCTGGGGCTGTGGGTCCCTTGTTCATCCCGACATTCTCTGTGGAGTTCCATATGGATCCTCCACGGTATGACTGTGGTGACTCCTCTTTTGCCAAAATCTCAGCTATCGGCCTACAGTCGGTTGGTAGGGTTAGATGGGCCCCACCTCTCTCGCTGCATCCTGAAAAATACAAACACAATCTCCATCGGAGAGTGAGATCAGTGTAGGTTAACAAATATATACAATTCTGGATTACCTAGCTTGTACTTTTAGTAACCTCCCCATCAATCGCTCCAATAGTGCAACTTGTCTTGGGAGCCCAAGAGTATGGGATCCAGTGCCTATCGCCCTGAATCCCAAGTTCCAGACAAGGGTCCCCCTCACTAAGTGGAAAATTGGTCGAATTTGAAAGCTGTTGATTGTCTCCCCCAGGCCCAGGCTCCTCCATTACACAAGTGCTCCTTTCTTGGTTTGCTGCTCTCCTAGAAGGAGGTGTGGTCAGCCTACTCATGACCGCAGATTGTGTTTTGTGTCAGTGGTCTCTGTTTACTCCAGCTGTCATTGATCAGTTTCCCCTGGTAGCCTGTGCAGTGCCTTCCAGCACTACAATAACTGCCTTCTGGGGGCTGGATACCATTCCGGACGTTGAAGAGTCTCTCCATGCTGATAGATGGCATTTTGTGGTTTCTTCAGCAACAGGGTTTTGCCTCAGGCCTGGGGAGGGCACTCAAGAGCTTTGACAGAATTCTGTCATGTTGTTGGAATCTCATGAGTCGCTTTGGCCAACAGCTCAGTGAGGGAAGGAACCAGTGGTTGGAACCAGGGGTTGTCAGGCTGATCTAATTATTCACAGGCTTAGATGCTCTTTCCTACTACTCATTGTAAGGTCGGAATTCAGGTACATCCTGATCCTCTTCCCAAACCAGCCTCATTATCAACAAGAGTTAAAGATAAAGACTGATAAAGACTTCCTCCCTAAACAAGAGCCATACCTGGCCCAAGGGACTGTCCCTCCAGATCCCTCCTGATCCTGAGAGATTGTGACCCCCTGAGCCCTCCACCCAACCTCATGTGACCAGCCAGACCCCAACCTGAACATTTTCCCCTTAAAAGCCCTGATCTAAACCTGCCTTGCACTTTTTCGCCACCCTTGGTGAAAAATGCCTGGCAGCTCGCTTTTCCTCCTATTAAAAACCTTTCCTTTCAGAGTGGTCTCTCGTGGTCATTTCCATTCTAACATCTGGTGCCGAAACCCGGCAAGGGGTCACTCCAGATTGCCCCTTTGGGTGACCGGACCCCCTTCCCGGACCACATGACCACTGAGCTGCCGTCGACCCTCTGAAAGCCTTGCCTCGGATCATCTGTCTGCTTGCTGGCTCCCACACCCACCACGTTTCGGCTTGGTTCCTCAGCTCTTCATTCTCTCTCTCTCTCCCTCTCAGGCACCTAGATGCCTCCCCTTCTCCTCGCTCTCGAAGAGTCTCTCTCTCTCTCTCTCTCTCTCTCTCTCTCTCTCTCTCTCTCTCTCTCTCTCTCTCTCTCTTGGGCTAGCCTGATCTCGGCTCCTGCCTCTGTCTCTAAGCCGTGCCAGCACGCCAGGCTTTGCCCTCTCGCCCTTTGGGCTGACCTCAGGTTTCGAGAAAAACGCACTCTCGTCACCTCTGGGTCTCTCTCTCCAGCCAGACACACCCGAGGGGCGCCTCGGGCTTCTCTTGCTGGCACGGGACACACTCCCTCTCTCTCTTTCTCTCTCTGCTCAAAACTTCCAAATCTGTCCCCTCCACCTTTACCTGCCTTCTCAAAGTCCTAAGGGCCTGCACCTTCAGGGTGACCACTGGGCCTCAGTAAACTGTGGGTCCATTTGCCCTAAAAATGTCGCTCCTCAATTGTCACGGGTTTGCTCAACTCCAGCCAGGCACTCTCAGATGATCCGAGGTACCTTTCTCTTCTCTTCAGTCTTCTGCTCTCCACGCTCATCTCTCCCTTCACTTCCCTCTTCACT
>PVHP010051306.1:0-11498 GCA_004024765.1 Zapus hudsonius | reverse complement strand
AGTTACTTAGAAAACTGGGACCAGCGGCCCAGAATGCAGACACTCAAACCTTTTTATAGGCCAGAGTAAACAACTTTGGGGAATTTCCAGTCCAAGGGTTAGGGTCTGTATTATCAGGTTACAAAAAGCCAGATAAGCGGAACTAGGCCAGAATAGATGTCTGGTGTTTAGCTATTCTTATCCCTCCATATTCCTATAGCGTAAGCATTTTTACAGAAGCTGAAATAGCTTGTTATTTACTTAATTCTTCCTTTCCAGACAGCAGCTCATCTCAGGGCCTTATGACACCCAGAGACTCAAGTGAGCAGTTTTAAAACAAACCTTTAGCTATTTCTTTTAAAAATAAGTGTTTTAGCCATTTTGTAGTTTACAAGAGAAACACGAATGTCACAGGTACATTTTACACTTCACAGACAGGATGGTAGAAAGTAAAGGCTATGAGGGAGGGAATAGAGAGGAGGGCTTAAAGAGAGAATATTATAGATATGTAAGTAGAGGGGCAGAATACTGGGGATGGAAAGATCTCAGTGGGATCAGGTGAAGGGATAGAGGAGAAGACAGGTGGGAGCAAGATAAATTAAAAGTTAAAATGTTTTGAATACCCATATGGAAACCTACTTCTTTGCTAGCCAATAATATATATGTTTAAAATGAGTTTGGGTGGAAGTATCCTATGGAGGTGGAGTATAGTGTGCCCCAAAGCAATAGATTGCTATCAGAAAATTTCAATGGCAGGGATGGGATACCTTCCAGTGAGTTGTTTGCCAGGGAGACCCCTGATGCACCCAAAACATTACAAGCCTTTGTCAAGGCTCTTGGTTGCCCACCAGAACTATATGGTAAGACCCTACTGATGAAGACTTCACATGCTTGAGCTGCATGTCACTTAGAAATCAAGCTGGAGCTGAGCTGGAAACCTCCTTTGTTGACTGGCTGTTAGAATTCTGGAAAGAGCCTGGCAGCATGCAGCCTTTTAGAAGAGCGAAGTCACCATTGGTGTTAAACAGCAGTTGCATCCTGCAAGCCTTATGGTTGGCCAGACAGGCCAAATGTGCCAACTGGAGAAATAGTGGGATGTCTGTTATGGGGAAACCAACTGCTCTCTAATTGGGCTGGAGGACCATTCCATGGGAGGGAATACATGCCTGGTACTAGTTAAAAAAAACTTAGTCAAAAGCCTATGGCTGGGGAGGTCATAATTCATAAGAGAATGATTACAGTTGTCTGGCTAAATGCAGATATTGTGTCCACCAAACTGCCCTCTAAACACTTCTGTTTATGCTCATATATTAACATTACTCTCACCTTTGGTTAAAGAAGCTTCTCATGTCAGATGGCAATGACTGATGGGATTTCTCAAAAGTCACCATGGTACTGAGAAGAAATGACAATAGAGTGCTCAGCATTGACACATCTCTATCATACCTTCAGATGCTCAGGGTCTGTTGTGGACGAGGTGGCAGAAAGAATGTAAGAGCCAAAGGAAGGGTAGGACTACTTACAGTGCTGTCTTCCAGACACAAAATGGCTTTGATATTCATTACCTTATAGGGCCTGATACTACCTATAGAAGATCTTCATAATAGAATGAAAAAATTATAACATCAAAATAGCAGAAAGACCAATTGGAAAAAAGAAGGGATTCAATGGAGGGTGGATTTGGAAAGGGGACAATGGGGAAAATGGGAGGTTATTATTATGGTTTATTATCTATAGTTATAAAAGTTGTCAATAAAACATTTAAAAGCACATAGTTTAAATGGGAGATCTGCCATCTGTACCACAAGTGAAGTCCTCCAAACTCCACACCACTCCCAACTTGTTCATGGTGCCTTGGAGGGAAATCATCTTCTGATAGGAAAACAGAAGAGCCTGCATCTTTGTAACTCCATACCCAAAAGCCTTTCCCACTTCTAATGGCTAAGCAGGGAACCACTCCAATCAGTATGGGTACAGGAAACTGGTTGTAACTCATGGATACACATCTACTTGGAAAGGGGGAATGTGAGCTGAACCAAAGAAGTAAGCTGAGGTTGAACACATAGTGGGAACTACAACAAGAACTCTCATAAGAGGAAATGGGCCAGCTGTGTGTGAATACAAATGGGGGTGCTAGAACAGAGAACTATTAAACTGTGACATGGGATATATCAGAGCTCCATCTCTGGACCATCCATCCCAGGCTGCTTTGATTTGTCTCGTTTGTACATTCTCAGAGGGAGAGATTGGTAAAATGAAGATGCCATTGCATGAGGAATTTCATGACAAACCCACATAGGCATAGCACCAATGGTACAAAAAGACATCCAAATTTGGGGGGGTGTTGGCTCAGAGTCAGCTTGAAGGTGCAGGATATGGATCAGTCTACAAACATCCCTTTCTGGTCTAACTTGTATAGACTTTAGAGGATAAAACACCAGTCACTACTCTCACACAGTAAACTGCAAAAGACAATCCTGGGGCATGGGATCCATCTTCTCCTCATCAAGGAAAAACTACTGACTAATATTTTTTGCTTGTTTTGGGGGGGGTATTTCTTTGTGTTTCTTTATACTTGTTTTATTGAATACTTCACTATTCTTATACTTTTATCTGATATACTTTTCTTCACTTTTCTTCTCTCTTTATTACCTTTTATCATTGATTCACAACTTCTAAATATACCTGTACCAATTATGTATTCTGAGACTGGATAAGTAACCAAAGGATGAGTTTACAGATTTACTGGACTCACCATACACCAGACTTTGACAAAAAATCCATTGAGCACCTAACTTTCCTGTTTTAACTTGACGGCCACAGTGCTATTTGGGATCTCTTGAAATAAGTGTTTATTCAGAGAGAGTTATCTAGTAGGTCCCTAAATGTTTGTTTAATTTTGCTCAGTATACAGTTACTCTAGTAAAAGACCATAGGTCCCATTTGGGAACAATAGGAAAGAGATTAAGAGTAAAACTCTTCAGTATTGTAGCAGTCTTTTGTCAAGTAGATATGGCCTCCCCTTCATTTGATGAGCCATAAGCTGACTCAGCTGTAAATTGGATGAAAGGCCATGTTTATCAGTTGCTATAAATCAAAGTAGCCTTTTTTCATTCCTTCTAGAATTTTTTCTTCTTATATAGATTGAGCAAGAATGTAGTAGGTTCCTATCTGGGAATACTATGATTAATAAGCCAGGACCAAAGTCTGTATTGGCCAAAACCATCATGAACATTGATTTGCCTATGCTACCTATTATGGTAAATACACTTATCTGACATTTGGTGTTTCAGTGCTGCCATTTGATCCTTGTTACTTTAAGATCCAATTAAACACATTGTATATAACAATTATAATTGAGCAGCCATGGCTCCCACTGTAAAGCCTGGCACAGAGAAGTATGCTCTTCAAGTATGCTGATGCTTTTCTTATAATTCTGTTTCTTATAAGTGAAGGTTATGTATTCATATCTGCTTGCTTAGAGTCTGTGATGGTTAGGTTTTGTTGTCAACTTGGATCTTTTTAATTATCTTTAGTTGGTCTCTGAGGATGTTTACAGGAATGCAGCCTCTCAGCATGGGGCAGGATATAAAGAAGCTCAAAGAAGCTGGAAGTAAACATCCTTTCCTATGTGGGCCATGCAGGAAGAAAATTCCAGCCATTAAATCTGGAATAGGGTTGCAAGACCCCACCCTAAGCCTATATAAAGGAGAAGAAATTCTCTTTGGCCCCTACTGCCTATTCCCTGTTCTGTGTGTGGTGTAGGTAATGGGTTTTTCTCTCTGCTTGGACCTGTGAAAGAGGACCAGCCTCTTTTGCTGTTAAGGAACTTCCTCTCAATCTGTAGTTTCAATAAATACTTTCCTTCCCCAAATTATGTCTGGTTTGAAGATTCATCCCAGTGGCATGTGGCTGACTATGACAGAATTTGGCACCAGTAGTGGGGTGATTCGCTGAGATGAATCTGACCATGTGGATTTTGATCTTCTGGAACGTGTGTACTGGAAGAATGGACATGGACTTGGTATGTGCAATTGAAGATGACTTCCAGAGTGGTAATCCATGTTTTATAGACTATTCTGGTGAGAATTTGGAAATGCTCAGTGCAGAGAAAATTGCATTTAGAGGCTTGGCTTGTGAACTTTCTACAGGGAAGGAGAGTCTACAGAAAACCTTAATAGAAGTGTGTGCCTGGGCCAAGGGGTGGATGAGTCCTACTGCCCATGCCCAGAGAGTTTGATCATGGTTAAATTTAAGTAATGAACTGTGTTCTTGGCTATGGCTATGGGACTGAGAATTTAAGGTTTGAAGTCAGAAAAACCTCAAAGCAAGTTTAACTTACTGGCAGAGACTGGCTTTTGATTATGGCCCAACTGCTTTACATTGAAACAATGGAGAGATGCCTGAGGTATTTCCACCCAGGAAGGACAGAAAGATGGACTGTGCAAACTCTTTGGAAAGGAAATTGCTGAAAGAAAGGAATCTGCTCTTCAAATTCATGTCTCTTTTGTCCCTGAATTAACAATGGATTGTAGTAAAAAGGGGAATTTGTTGGGGTAGCTTACAAAAGTCCAACAATAGCAGTCTGCAGGCCCACGGATGAAGGAACCGGTAGCTGTTCAATCCACATGGTTTAAAGCCTCAGCAGACTCAATCCAGCCCTGAAGGTCTGAAGGCTCCTTGGGTCTTCAGTCCATAATGAAAGGCTGAGTAAACTGGGTTCCAATGTGAGGAAGGGTAGGAGAGCAGGATACAATAGAGTGCAAGTCAGGACAAGCACCAGCAGCTGCTGGGAGGAAGGAAGAGGGCTTCCCTTCTCTCAAGCTTCCTTATACCCAGTCCCCTTCTGAGAGGCCCACCCACACTGGAAGAAGGGCTCACTCTGGAGGAAGGACCAACTCCTTATTTCAATCCTCCCTGTAGGCAAGGTCAGAGACCCACCCAAGATTACTGAGGATTACTAAATAGGTCAAGTTGACAATAAATTTAACCATCACAGATTGGCTTACATGATATCAGCTGGGTAGTCCAAAAAATGCTGTGTGTACACTGCAGATGCCGAGAAACTGGTTGCTGTTCAGTACTTGAGTCTGGATACTTCTGCAATCCCAATCTGGCACTGAAGAATGAAAGATTCCTAGAGACTCTCTTGTCTTCAGTCCACTTTTGAAGGCCTAAGAAACTGGGTTATGCTGGCTGCAAAGTGATGACAGTGACACTATCTATACTCACCAGCAAGAGGTAAAAGCAGGCAAGCATGCAGCATTGCTTTTTCCTTTGATCTCTTAGATATCCAGGCTGCCACTGGAAGGTGCTGCCCTCTCTGGGAGATATTTTCCCCCCTCAGTTAATCCTTGCTGGAAATGCTTTCATAGATCTTGGCAGAGATATGGAGATGTGTCTTCTACCTATTTGCAAATCCACTCAAGTTGATAATTAAGATTAACTATCACAGTAACTACATGATATATAGTTTAATTAGCTAATGTTGACAATCATTTCACAATGTGTACATATAACATATTATGTTATACACATGAAATATATATGCATATGTACATTAGAATATATATATGAAACCTGTTTATGCATATGTATATGTATCATTTCTCAATAAAGTTGGGGAAAATGGCCTGTTAAAATCAGATGAAGTAGGAATGTTTAAGCAGTTGTAATAGGTCTAACTAGCACAGAGGGAAAAATCGAAATCTGCAGAGATTAAGGAGGTAATAAAGCAAGCCAAGAAGAGAGCAAGTACCCGTCTAAAGGGAAAAGTGACTACTTATACCTAGTCAATTGCTATTACATGGGACTCTAAGACTAGGGTTGCAAAACCCTCTGGTCTTCAAGAGAAAGAAATATTGATTTTTAAAAATGTTAAATTACTTAATTAAAAAAACTGGCTGAATTTTAGGCTATTTGCAGGCCAACCAAAACACATATGTAGCTTGAATCAGACCCTTGGTTTGTTTTCAGCATAGACAATGCCCGGTGTCTTCACAGGTAAGCAAGAGGTCAGTGCTTCCTAAGATAGCTTCTGAGAACAAAACAAGTGCTGCAGACTATGAGGTCAGAGGGTCACCACTGTGGGCTAGTGGAAATATTAAATATTAGAATAAACATTTGGAGACATCACATGATTTGAGCCTTGACTGAGGAATATTTATAAAGAGAGAAGAGAGAAAAATAAGATAATTCCAAGCTAGGGAGTATATACCAGTAAAAATTTTGGAAACACATATACACATGACATATTTTGATAATGAGAATATATGAGTCAAATAGAGGGTTCACAATTAGAAATACAGAAGATTCTTTGATTGAAACTTGGGGGGAGGGGAATGGCTTAAGCATGAGGCTAAACCAAATTGGGTTCAAAATCACAAAATGCTCACAAGCATACTGTAACCGATTGAGCAAGTAGTGGGTGTCGTCTGACAAGAGGGGCCATGAGTAGTAGGGGAGAGAGTCTAAGCCTGTGAAGAATTGATTGGTCTGACAACCCCTGTTCCCAGTCACCGGTTCCTTCCTCACTGAGGTGTTGACCAAAGTGACCCACAAGGTTCCAAAAACAAGACAGAATTCTGTGAAAGCTCTTGAATGCCCTCTCCAGGCCTGAGGCAAAACCCTGTTGCTGAAGAAACCACAGAATGCCATCGATCAGCATTGAGAGACCCTTCAAGGTCTGGAATAGTAACCAGCCCCCAGATGGTAGTCAGTGTAGTACTGGAAGGCACTGAATAAGCTGACAGGGAAAGCTGGTCAATGACAGCTGGAGCAAACAGAGACCACTGGCATGGAACACAGCATGTTGCCATGAGTAGGCTGACCATACTTCCTACTGGGAGAGAACAGCAAACAAGGAATGGATCACTTGTGCAATGGAGGAGCCTGGGCCTGGGGGAGGCAATCAACAGCTTTTAAATTTGGCTAAATATTCCACTTAGTGAGGGGTAGCACTTAACTGGAACTGGAGACTAAAGGCAATATGCACTGGAACCCGGACTCTTGGGCTCACAAGAAAAGATGCACTATGGAAGATTTGTATCTTTCAGAATGCAGCAAGAGAGCTATGGCCCATCTAACCCTACGAACTGATCACAGGCCGATAGCTGAGATCCTGGCAAGAGATGAGCCACCACAGTCATATCATGGAGGCTCCATATGGAACCCCACAGAGAATGATGGGATGAACAAGTGACCCACAGCCGCAACCATTCAATCAGCACAGGATAAGCCAGTGAGACAGAAACCAACGATTTTTAACACAAAGACCCCTAAGCTCACAACATTAATGCAGCCTTAATACTCACCCACCATGACTCAGGGTACTGAGCAGAAGAGGGGGTAGAAAGATTGTGAGAGCTGTGGTGGGGGAGAATATCCAGAGGCATGACACTCTTGAATAACAACATACTAGGGCCAGGAGAAATGGGCTGACTGCTAGGTTATCCATGATCCCCTGCCCCAAGGACTGATTCAGACAGCCCACAGAGGACAATATGCAGCTGATTGGGGATGGGGAAGAGGGGTATTGGGGAACTGGGGATAACAACTCATTGTTTGCCCATTAAATAATGTTACTCATTATGGACAATAAAAAAATCTTGGGCCCATGCTAAACAACCTCAACTTATGGTCAGTGTACTAGATAAATTACTGATCTGCTTCTCTTTAACCTCCAGCTAATACCACAACCAAGTTTAGTTTCTGAAGGCTTTTTATGAAATGCAAAGAAAAGTTCTTTTTCTGGCTGGAGGTGTAACAGTGCTAGAGTGTTTTGAGATATGTCTCATGTCCTATCCTAATCTCCTCAAATTAGAAAAAGGAAAAAGGCCTTTTTGTTACTGGTGAGTTACATACTTCTCCCTTCCTGACCCACCTTTACACTTTATCTCATCCAACCCCAACTTCACAAGCTCCTTTCTTCCTGCTTGACCAACAAGCTCAGCCTCCCAGCAACATTTGCTTTTATGCTATGGAAAGATATAAAACAGTTTGACTCAGTGTCCCTTTAGAGGAAACCATACTTGAGTTACAACTGCATTCCAGTGTGAATATTAGAAGTCATTCCAAATTGCCATAAGTGGGACTTGCAACATTTGTCATTTGTGCTTAACTTTTTTGCAGAATAAATACATTCTGAGAATGTATAGACAAATACAATTTTCGGAAGGAAAATGAGCATAGTGGTAAAATTGTTGCTGTTAAGTAATAGCCCTCATAATGCATCATAAAACTGCAAAATGTAAAGTATGTGTGCTTGAGCTGCAAACCCTAATGATAAATGATAAATGGAGTTGATTCTTTCCCCAGTGAACTTTAAGTGTTTGCATTTCATCTTTTCCCAGTCTAGCTCATTAGTTGTAATTTCAAAAGTAAAACGAGTCAATGCTTAATGGTGTATAAGCACAGACAGCATTCCCCTTGGATAAAATTCCATCATAGTAGTTAACTTCACTTTATGTGTCTATTCTGCCATATTTAAAAGTCATCATATTTCTGATGAAGGCCACTCAGTATCCTTGGATAACAAGCAAGATTTCACCAGCTTCCTTTGTGACTCTAGAAATATAACCTGGAATAGTCTCACATAGTATCTTAATGTGAATAGAATAGGCCAGTGAAACACCCTGGAAGCCCTCCAAGAACAGGCATTGTTTCCTCCATTTGAAATATTGTTGCACTCGACTTTAAGTTCTTGGAGCTCAGCCCATTATTTTATCCTTGTTGAATATACTTCTGAAACAGTCAGTCAATTGGTTTCATTAGCTTCAAGATAAAATTACCCTTAAAATAATGAAGGATATTAATTGATCATACTAGGTGTAATTATTTTTCTTTCAAGATAAAACTATATTTTTGTTTATTTGTTATTCCATATGGAGACAGAGAGGGAATAATGGAAACAGAAAATAAGCATACCACCAAATAAGAAAGTTACTTCTTGTCTGGTCATATCAGTGAGGGAGTTTCTTGAATGGGTTAATTGAGATGAGAAGACCCAACCTAATTGTGGGGAGCATTTTTTTCATGAACTGGGGAATCTGGGCTGTATGAAAAGGAGAAAGTGAGCTGAACACCAGCATTCATCATTCTCTGCTTTCTGACAGTGAATGCAATGGGACCAGCTACCTCCTCCTGCCATGCCTTTCCTACAATGATGATCTGTATCCCCTGGAAGCCAAAATAAATACTTCCTTACTGTTGAAGCCAGCTCCACATTGCTGGAATGATTATCTAAACCAGGCACAGTTTAGGGGAGGAAGGGATTTATTTAAAGCCTACAAATCCAGTGGGAAGTTCCATCAGTGGTAGAAGAAGCTGCTTTCATACATCCAAACAGAGAAAAACTGCAGCAAGCAAAACATCAGCACAAGCACACATGCCAAAAAGCCCAAAGCAGCAAGTACAAATCAAACCAGCAGCAAGCAGATACCCAGCCAGAGCTCAGACTCCTCTATGTACCTTTTTGTCTGGAATTCAGATCTGTCCCCAGTGACACCTTAGAGATGGACTCCAGTGATACCTGCTCCAACCAGGTGGCTAAATATCCAACTTACAAGCTTTAATAAAACACCTGAGTCTATGGAGGACATACATTCAAATTACCACACTCCCTTAAGCTGCTTCTTGTCAGATATTTGGTCACGGCAACCAGAAATGCAACTGAAACTGGTAGCATATTCCTGGAAATGTAATATGTAATTTGAAGTTCCACAAGAATATCTGTGAAGTATGATCAAATCTAGGAAAGTGCTTAAATCAATCTATCAGTGTTGACTTATCTAGTCTGATTTGAAGACCATGAAATTCTACTTGCCTCCAAATGTCTGCTTCTACTATACTCTTGTCTCCTCTTATATCAGGCTCAAATCTCCAAAATGTAAATTATTCTCCTGGGTCAGACAGACAGCAAGAATTCTGTTAGATGAAAATATAAGACATAGCTAGATAGAGAAACTTCTCTTTTCTCTATAAGCATTGTGAGATTGTGCATTTTGATCAGGTGTGATAGTTTGAATATAAAATGCCCCCCACCTCATGTGTTAGTGATTAAGCCTCATATTGAATCCCCAGATGGTGGAATTGTTTCAGAAGTTTGTGGAGCCTTGCAGGAAATTAGTTACTGGGGGTAGGTCTTGGGGTGTTATAGCCTAGCACTGCTTGCTGCATTCAGGCCATTCTCCCTACTACCTTCCCTGATGATGTGGAGATGTGATACCCAACTGTCTGTTACAGCCATGTTTTCCTTGCCATGATGAATCTTCCCTTCAAAATTGTAAGCCAGAAATCAACTCTTTATTCCCCTAAACTGCTTCTGGTTTGGGTGTTTTGTCCAAGCAACAAGAAGGTAACTGCTATACCAGGCGAACATTATAACAAGTCTACTATCTGGAAAAGAGGGTAAAATGCAAGAAATAGCAAGAGACCAGACAGGGGGGAGGGACTGGAGAGATGGCTAAGTGTTTAAGGGTACTTACTTTGACAGCCTTGGTTTGATTCCCAGATACTCACATAAAGCCAGATGCACAAAGTGGTGCATGTATCTGGAGTTCATTTCTAGTTCCAGAGAGGCCCTGGCATACCTATCCCATCTATCTATCTATCTATCTATCTATCTATCTATCTATCTATCTATCTATCTATCTACCTACCTACCTACCTATCTTCATTCTCTGCTTACAAATAAATAAAAATATTTTAAAAAGAAATAAGACATGAGAGTATGAGAAATTTGGAAATCTTGGATATCAAATAGCAGTATCAACAGGAGATGATATGAATTCTTTGGCACCTGAAATAGTGAGAGGCTTAAAAGGGTATGAGTCTAAAAAGTTGGAACATAGAAAAAAGACAGGAAAGGGCTAGAAAGACTGCTCAGTGGTTAAAGGCACTTGCCTGCAAAGCCTGATGACCCGGGTTCAATTCCCCAATACCCACATAAAGCTAGATGCACAAGGTGGCACATGCATCCAGAGTTCATTTGCAGTGGTAGGAGGCCCTGGCTTACCCATTCTCCCCCCTCTCTCTATTTGCAAATGAATTAAAATATTTTTAAAAATACAAGAAAACCTAAAATATAAAGTTACTTATTTTGCTATACAGTTTATGCACTTTGACACATAAATTTTTATGCAGATAGTTTGATCACACATGATCCAAGAATATTCAAATAACAAATCAAATATTGTTGGGGAGGTTGCAGACCCCTGCCCCCCTGCAGTTAGCCCAAGTCTCGCCAGCCATCAGGAGAAAGGGCTCGATCAGGGAGAGGTGAGGTGTACGGTCGGACAGACACATGCGACTGGGAGAAATGTCAGGCAAATCTCATTTTACTACAGCACCCAAAACCCTTTTATAACCCAAGGCTGCATTTTCAGCCTATTTCTCTCAAGCAATAAGATTCAAACCTTTTGGTGGGAGCCAATCAGCAGAGTACAGCAGAGCAAAGTATCAACAAACAGGATCAAGGTTTATCAGCTACTAATTATGCCTCCTGGGATTAAAGGTGTGTT
>PVHP010051305.1:0-11501 GCA_004024765.1 Zapus hudsonius | reverse complement strand
ATAAAAACTACTATGTTATGTACATGTACCTGGCCTGCAAGAACCCAGAATGCCTCCATTCCAGAACACCCGCATATCCTCATAGTGGCTTACCCTCTGATCTGTGCCCAGTGTCTCTGGCCGGTGCTGTGATTTGCTTTTGCTGCTGCTCTATTGGGGTGGTCTAGCCTTTTCTTGTGATGTTTCTTCCTGCCATGGGATCCACATGCCAGCCTTCTCCTGGAGACCAGAGCAGGAGCAGCTAGTTCTTGTGTTCCGTGTGTCAGGGTCTCGAGCTGTCTTAGAGAAGGCAGTAGTCATGGAAGCCCTCTCTTTGTCCAACTTTTGGCTGGTACCCTAGAGAAGGCAAAAGAGACTTTCCTATGTGTGTAGCTTGCCCAGGGTGTTTGGTGGGACAGATCTTCCTGGCCATCTGTCTTGGAGTGCCCCCAAGTTGTCCAGGGAGCTATGCTGGTCAGAGCATGTGGTTCTTGAGTCTGGCATTGGTAGTGGAGTACTGTTGCTGTCTTCTTGGTACATCCTTGTGAATGAGGGTAAGGGGCCATGAAATGGCTCTGGGGGACACTAGCCTCCTGCAGAGGTTGAGTATGACTGAGCCTAGGGCATCCGAGCTACCACTTTGTAAAAGGGGCAGTGCAGTGTGTGAGAGCTCTTGTCCCATTAGCAGCCATGATCAACTCAGGACCCTGGGTCCTCTTGGTGGCACTGCCCCCTGCCACAGTTCATTGGGCATTACCCTGTGGTCATGACACTGGCCATAGGGAGGAAGACAGGCCCTCAGAGTAGTCAGGTGGTCGCTTTGGTTACTTTCTCCTCCCACATTTTGAGGACAAGCTGTGGCAAGTTCTACTGGTGGCTGGGCCAGAGGGGAGCTTCATTCAGAACTCAGCCTTCTGCTCCTCCTCCATCAGCCGCAGATACTTGCTCCCACCTTTGCAGTCCTGCCCTAAACTCTTGGGACCCTGTCTCAGGACAGGTGTGTGCATAGCCCAGGACCTGTGAGGACACTATGACTGCCCCTTTGTGGAGAATCTGCTGTGTGAGAACTGGGCACATGCTGGCCTGTTAGGTGCGTCACATCTCCAGGAAGCTCCTCCCTGGGAGGAACTGGAAGCAGCAGGGAGGTGCCCTGGGACGTTGTTAGGAATGAGACCCTGTGCGCTGAAGTCAGCTGCCTACACTGGGAGGAGGAGCCTCCAGAAGTCCAAGTCAGAGTTCACCCCAGGCCCCTGCACACCCACCATGTTGCCATCCTTGGGTCCCTGGTCATCGCCTTTGCCCAGTAGGACCCCTGTGGCTCCCACTGTGTTTCCTGGGTGGGGGTGAATTGATTCAGATAAATGCTTCTAGATTTAGCACAGTCTGCATACACCCATGGGAAGCAACTCCACAGCTGCTGTTTCAGGAAGTGTGGAGGGTGTGGTTGGGTCTCAGGCTGGCGGCCTCATCAGGTGGTGTTTGGAGGTTGGTGAGGGAGGCTCAAAGGGCCCTTTTCTCCTGTGGAAGCTGCTTGTGAGGAAGGAAGTAGCTATGACTTCATCATGGAGCTGGCTCTGCGGACAGTGCAGGAAGGGTGGCACCAGGCCTGGCGTGAGTTGGTTGTGTTGGTGTAGGAGTTGTTACATGGTTCACAAAAGCTGTTTGGCAGAGTGGAAGGGTAACCCTCAGAGTTCCAGCCCTGCCCTTCTGCCCTCCTTTCCTCCCTTGATGTGATGTCATCCTTTCCGGACTGGTTCAGATTGTGGCTGACTGTGGAGCTCTGATGGAGCCCAGGGGTGTGGGGCGGGTGGGGGTCGGGGAAACACAGCCTTGATGTGGACCATTGCCCAGGCCACAGAAGCAGAGGGTGGGATCAGCTTGTGGTGAGGCTCCTCCATGTGTCTGCATTCACCCTGACTGCATCTTTCACCTCTTGCTCAAGTATTTTGTGGACCATACTTATTTTTATGTGTGTACGTGGGCTCATGTAATATCCCATGAGCTCACCATTAACGGGATGTGCTTGCCTGCAATGTCTTTTCTACCCATTTCAGTTGTGCTGGACTCTTACTGATCCTGGAGCATGCTGTTTTTTCATGAGCCCTGGTGATTTTTGGGTCTCTGCTCCCCTAGGGGACTGGCATTACAGACATTTGTGGACACACCAAGCTGTTTATATGGGTCTGAGATTGAAGTCCAGCAGCCTCTCAGGCCTCAGGACCTCATGCTTGCACAGGACATAGTCTTAACCATTGAGCCATCTCTCTAGCCCTGGACTTCGTATTTTGAGTGCTGTGCTGAGAATCAAACACACAGCTTTGCATGTGGCTGGCAAGTGCTTTATCCTGAACTATCCCCCAGCCTTCTGCCCAAACATTTTGGAATCTCTGTACTCTCTTGAAAAGTACTTTAGGGCTGGAGAGATGGCTCAGCGGTTAAGGCACCTGCCTCCAGTGTCTAAGGCCCTGGGTTCAATTCCCCAGGACCCACATAAGCCAGTCTCTCTCTCTCTCTCTCTCTCTCTCTCTCTCTCTCTCTCTCTCTCTCTCTCTCTCTCTCTCCCCCCCCCTCTCTCTCCCCTTGAAAATGAATAAATAAAATATTTTTTAAAAAAAGAAAAGTATTTTAGTGTATAACTCTAAAGATAGTTTTTAATTTTGAGACAGGGGCTCACTTGTATAGCCTAAACTAGCCTGGACCTCATGGTCTTCCTGCCTCCACCTGGAGTGCTGAAACAGTAGGGTTTTACCATGTCCAGCTGCAGGGAATTCTCTATCAGTGTTCACATTTTCTCAAGAAAGCCCCCAAATAAACTGCTGCCTCTTCCCCATTTTCCTTTCTTAATGTTTCCTTGTTTGCTTTCTCTCCTTCCCTGTCCCTCCTTCTTCCTCTCCTCCAGTTTTTTACTTCCTTCCCTTTATTCCTCCATTTTTCTCACTCTCCTGCCTCCCTTCCAGCTGAGACCCAGGGTGGCTTTGTAGCACTGCCTGGTATACTCTGAGCTGTGGACACACTTTCCTTGTGCTTTTCTGTTGTAGAAGCAGCTTGTGCCGTATACCTGCTGGCTGCACTGTGCCTTCCACCATATTTCTGTTTCCTGGGGGCTTCCTGTCCATAGGTCCCTTGATAAGACCCAGACCCCTTCACTTGTGACTGGTGTGGTTGTTTCCAGTGTCTGCCTCTGATGGTGGTGCTATCAGCCAACAGTCATTGTCAGAATCTATAAAGTCCCTGGACACTGTTGGATGGTATGGGACGTTTTCACTATCTAACCTTCCTTAGTAGGTGGAAGTTGTCTGTGAAGAGAAGGCATCTCCCATTGGCTGCTTGGCTCTCCTAAGAAAGTCAGAGCACTTGCTCCACCTTCCCCTTAGTCCTTCAGCTCTCAGAATGAAGATGCTGACACTCGCCTTGCTCCACTGTCTTCCATAAGTGGTCAGAGAGGGTTAAGATCCATATGTCTGTAATCACTCACTGGCTGAAGCTGCCTCTGTTTGTTGCCAGTTATGGCTATCACTGCACTATTGAGCAGCGTAGATAGTGGCTACCATCTTGCTGGGACAAAGAACCAGGACAGAAGCAGTTTATGGGAGGAAAGGGTTTATTTGGCTTATAGTTTCAGGGAGAAGCTTCATCATGATAGTGGAAGCATGACAGAGTGTCACATATCTATAAACTAAGTACTGGACTTAGACCTCAAGGTCTGCCCCCAGTGACACACCTCATCCAACAAGGATCCACCTCCCAAATTGCCATCAGCTAGAGATTATGAAGCTTAATCATAAATGCATGAGGCTATGGGGGAAATTTCACATTCAAATGACCACACCTTATCTTGTGTTGGGCCCTGTCAAGCTTGGTGGCACCCTCTATCATGACAGTATGGTCCATCTGTGCTTTTGCTACCTTCTGTATACCTGGTTCAAGGAACCTGGCCTCTGGCATGGGAAATGGTCTGAGTCCATGTTCAGGTGCCCTCTGCCTGGGGTTAGCACTGTTTGTAGAGCTACTCAGTGAATAGAATCTACAGGGAACAACCAGCATGCCATGTCCTCACTCTTGTGTTCCTATTCAAGTTCAGGGCCAGTAATTTTTCTTTGCACCCGTTTCATGTCCATTGCTCACTTCGCAAACTTGAGTTTTGAACTTCATACATTCCCACTTTATTGTCTACTCAAAAGAGATGAGGTCAGCTCCAACAGGATCACAGAGCACTGCATGGGTACTCTTTTCCATGGCCATGGCTGTCCCTCGGGGTCTTTTGCAAGGGCTTCTCCCCATGAGACTGCAGATTGACTGGGTGCACAGATACATTTCTTTTCCTGCAGTTCTTGAATGTATTTATTTGTGTGTGAGAAAGTGAATATAGGAGTGCCCGGGCCTCTTGCCACTACTACAAAACTCCAGATGCATGTGCCTTTTTGTGCATCTGACTTTACATGTGTACTATGGAATCTAACCCAAGCTTCAGGCTTTGCAAGCAGGTGCCTTTAACTGATGATCCATCTCCTCAGCCCCTCCAATGCTTATTTATGGTGTTCTTTCTGGTATTATCCTAATTTGTTAGAGTTTTAAAAGTGTGAAGGTTCAATGTTTGTGAATAGAATTTCTGACCGAGAGAGAAGACAGAATGGGCATGCTAGGGCCTCCAGCCACTGCAAACAAACTCCAGATGCATAAGCCACTTGCATCTGTCTCTAAGTGAATACTAGGGAGCTGAACCCGGGTCATTAGGCTTTGTAGGCAAGCACCGTAAACACTGAGCCACCTCTCCAGCCCAAGGTAGGGTTTCTCATGATCTCACACTGCTGGTGTTCTTTTCTATGCTAGCCTTGAGCTTCTGGGAAATTTTATCTGCCTCCAATTTTTTGTTTTGTTTTTGTTTTTCGAGGTAGGGTCTCACTCAGGCTGACCTGGAATTCACTATGTAGTCTCAGGGTGGCCTTGAACTCACGATCCTCCTATCTCTGCCTCACGAGTGCTGGGATTAAAGGCATGCGCCACCACGCTGGCTCTGCCTCTAATTTTGCTATCAGTGCCAAAATGCTGAGCCTGGCTTGGCTCCCCACTACTCCCCCAGCAGGGTCTCACTGTAGCCCAGGCTGGCTTCAAACTTTTGGTGATCCTCCTACCACAGCCTCTCACTCCTCCTACATCAGCCTCCAGAGTGCTAGGACTAATGGCATGCCCGACCACACCTGCCTGGCTTAGCTTTTTAGGTGTGAGGTTTGGGGATCAAACTCAGGTACTCTTGCTTGATTGGAGAGTGCTGTATCCACGGAGCCATCTCCCTGGCCCTGTTCTTTCTTTTGTTTTTGGTGGCTGGATCAGATTCAGCCACCATCCTTTTCTGTTGATTGCTTCTTACATGCAATTATTTCTTGTTTCTTTTAGTTGAGGGGCAGCTGGGATAGCTCTAAGTTTACAGCTGTAGAGGCCTATCTTCTCTAATCTTGAATATGGTCAAAGATAGACTGAGTTCTGTCTTCACATTCCTCCCTACTTTTTAAAGACGGCAATAAGAGCATTCTTCATGAGACCTCCCTCCTAGCACATTTCTTTCTAGACTCTTTAATTTAGTAGTTGTCCCACCATGTTACCCAGGCTGGCCACAAACTCCTGGGTTCAAGCAGTCCTCTTTCTTCAGCTTTCCTAGTAGCTGGGACTACCCTGGGTGCTACCACGATTGGCTTCTAGTACTTTTTAAAGTATTTAGTGTAGTACTTTAGGCATCATGTTGTATGACTAGGTTCTAGAACTCATGCATCTGGTTTTGTAGGCAGAAGAGCTGGCCATGTGTACAAGATGGACTTGTTGGGTTAGCTTTGTCAGGGAGATGGAGCAGGGATAGCCTTGTCTGTGCAGCAGTGCTTGGTGGCATCTGTCTTCCAGTGGGAAGATTGAGAGCAAACTGTCCAGGCAAGCCCTTTCCACCGGGTTCTGTCAGTTTTGAAAGCCTTGCCTCAGGGTGTCTAAAAGCTCTCTGATGCTCCACTGGCTGGGCATTCTCAGGCGGCTAAGAGACTACATTGCTGGCTCTCCTATGTCTAGTTTAGCCAAGGGTTCCTAGGGCTGGTGCTGGCTTCCTGGAGAAGTGTTCTGCTCATCTACGACACAGCTGAGCCATCATTTTCACTCCATAGTTGGGAAGATGAGGCACAGAGAGTTGAGGGATCCCAGGCAGTCTGGTTCCCAACTCTATTCTAGCTCTTCAAAGCCCACCAGGCTTGCAGAGAGGGCCTTTGAAAGATTACCAGACCGTTTCCAAGAAGTGGCTGAGGGCCTGAGGAGTTTTGGGCACAGAGCCTGATGGCCCATACCAGGCAGCCCATATGGATCCACCCCAGGGCTGGCTGAAGAGGATGGTCCAGGACTAGCCACTGTTTTTGTCCATCCTTGTGATATATAGCTGCATGTAGGCTGGATCCTGTCTCCACCAGAGGGCACTATTGACTACTCAGGACCCTGTAGGGGACCTATAGGCAGTGTTAAGGGCACTCTTCAGCTTGACTGCTTGAGTGACCCTTTTCTTTGTGGGTCATTTGCTGTAGGGTCAGTGAGAGAAGACTGGAGAAAATTCAGCATAGCCACAACACATTGAATGCCCAGTGCAGAGATAGATTAAGCTACAGCACCAAGCAGCCTACACCTTCAGACATGTGTGAACATGTGCTCATGTTACCCGGAAGCCAGGCCCTAAGAACTATGCCTGTGCCTTAGCAGCATACTGGGAGTGCCTGAGTGCTCACCTGTACTAGCACTGCATGACATCAGCATTTTCATCTCTTCACAGTCTAGCAGGCGTGTTGATTGGATCACTTCTGGCTTTATTTTGGCCCACCATCCCCAAGGCTAGTTTTGTTTGAAAGGTTCCAGGTAGCCTATGACCACTCCTGCATCTCAAAACCTGTTAGGTGGCCATGGGGGAACTTGTCTATTCTGTCTATTGCTGGATTTCTTCCTTGAGTTCAGACTTCTGGAACGCACACTCATGCAGAGTATGACATTGAAGTGCCTTGTCTGAAAGGAGCACTCAGAGGAAGGGTCTACATCTTGCTCATGATTGGCCCCCATGAAGATAGCAACTCTGTCAAATATTACTGTCAGTCATTCTACACTCTCACAGAATACCCTGGGCTTGGGGTCATGTCACTGCCAGGATTAGGGACCAGTGGCTCTTTACCAAAGGGGGTGGAAGCTTTCTGAACTACAAACCTGCCTGAAAGTTATTGCAGGGTTTTGTGTATGTTGGGACTGCCTCAAGGATCTGGGATAGATGAACAGTGGCAGCCTGTGGTGGGTTTGTATGCCTTGTCTCAAATGGGTTGGCTTGCTGTATCCTCTCCAGTGTGTGTAGAGGAAACATTGGATTGGCAATTCTACTGTGATGGATGGCTCTGAGTCTCTGTCCAGTTTCAGCTTTTATGGCTAGAGCTCCTTCAGTCATTTGCTGACATGTCCCTTGTGGACATGCCTTTCAGTATCTTGTGGCTGAAGAAAGAGGGAAGAAGTTGTTGGGTGGCATGGTGAGGATATAGTTAACTTTTTAGTAGACTGCCAAAGTTTTTTTTTTTAATTTGCATTTGGAGGTGTTTTCCCCAATTTATTAAAAAAATTTACATTTTAGCATTTTCGTTCACTTTTTTGGTAGCATCTCATTATGTAGCCACTGGCACACCTCCAGTTCTCTGTCCTTCAACCTCAGCTTCCCCACAGATACTGCCAAAGGTTTTGCTGTCTATAATTTTTGAAAATGTTTATGGGGCCAGACATGGTGGCACATGCCTTTGATCCCATTACTTAGGAAACTGGGATAGAAGGATCACCATGAGTTTAAGGCCAGCCTAGGTGGGCTACAGAGTGACCAGGTCAGCTTGAGTGAGACCCTTCCTCAAAAAAAAAAGAAAATGTATGTTGGAGCAGGAATTAAATTTTATTTTCTATAATTATAAAATTAACATCCCTAAAAATTTAGAAACTGAAAAAAAAAACTATGGGGCTGAGAAGATGGCTCAGTGGTTAAAGGTGATTGCTTGCAAAAAACTTACTAGCATTTTCTTCTCTCCAAACCTTTTCTTGTATACCTCTTTCCCATATTAAAATCAGTCTCTCCCTCTCTCGGCCCCTCTCTCTTTTCTCTATTTTTTCTTTCTCCCCCACTCTCATTCTTTCTGTTTTCCTCCTTTCCCTCCATCTCTTTTCCCTTTCTCCAGCTATGTGCCTTAGGCCTGCCTCAAATTACTAGAGGTCTTCCTGTCTCAGCCTTCTAAGTGCTGGGATTACAAGCCTGCATCACCAGTTGTGATGATGTGTTTTCATATGAGAAGTTTCTGCAGAAAGCCACACAGTATCTGCTGTTGACATGTATTTTCACACAGATTCCAGTAATTCATAAGCATATAAGGATGATAAAGCCCAGCTTCAGTCACCCCCAGAAGAGCTCTTGAGGCTACACTGGCCATGGTTCAGCTCCATCTCAGCCCTGTGCTCTGGCCTGCCCTTTCCAACATGTGGAGCTGCTGCTGCATTGTGCAAGTGCTTCCTCCAGCATCACCACTTGTAAGTTGTCCCCAGTCTGAATATTGTAACAGGTTACACGCCTTCTGGTTAAGAGTGTGTTTTCATTCTAGCTCATTCTGGAGGCAGTCCTTGTGCAGAGTGCCAAGCCTGCCGTGGTGGCAGAAGGCAGTAGACATCGTCTTAGGTCCTTCATCTTGTCTAATGCTTTCTGGCCATTTGTAACCCGTGGATAAATGGTTTTCCTTCCTTGTATTGCTGTTTTGGAGCGGACTAGCCATCTCTTTGGTATTGATTTGCAAACTTGAACACACGGCATCATCTCCTTGATGCCTGGGCCCTACCATAGAATGCAGATGACTTCAACAGACCTGACAGGACAGGGAAGATACAGGAGGCTCACATTCTAGGTGACCCTGGGAAGACTGGGCAGAGACCCACAGAAATAGTGAGTGCTGGTGGGGTTTCTGAGCTGAGGACATAGCAAATGCTGGAGTTTGAAGGAAGTATATTTGTGTCCACACATATGCAGGTCTTGTGGGACCTCAGAGACCCATGAGAATCTATGAGCAGTCAGAGTGCTTGGGGGTAATGTCATTATTGCAGATTGGCCCCACCCTCCTGCTTTGTTCTTGGCCTTTTTTGCCTTTTAACATTCTGCTGTGGATTCCTCAGCATGTGTTGGTCTTTGCCAGGTGCCAGCCTCTTGGACTCAAGAACCAAGAGCTGAATATCTGTTATAAATTACCCAGCCCAGGTGTTAACAATCACAGGAAAAGAACCAGATGGCTCTGGAGACTTGGGTCCAAGAGTGACCTGAGCTAGCTAGGGTTTCAATAGGCACTGTCTGACCAAGGGCCAGGGCTGCTGGGGTACTGTCAACCAGGTGACTTGCCTGCCCTGACTAGCTGGTAGGGTACCAGGTGGTACTCTGTCAGCTCTGGTGTCCTGCAGCTGGTGGAGCAAGTAGCCATTAGAGGACCAGCACCCTGTCTTCTCAGGGTGGCCAGCCTTCTGTCACTGTGCCCACTGTATTCTGCCTTTCAGAACAACCAGGACTGACCAGGCCTAGGGGCTGCCATGGGCTTGTCCCTCACTTGGTGTTTGTAGCAGGGCAAAGACAAGAAAGGTGCTGTGTTGATCTCTCATCTCAGGGCCTGCTTGGTGGTTTGTGCCTCACACTTGTTATTGCCATGGACCAGGCACAGTCCTGGAGAGGAGAGCAGGGTTGCAGTACATACCACACTGGTAGTAAGAAGCTGCTCTGCCAATCCCTCCTGTGCTCATAGACCAGCTGCAGTTCTGTGACAGTAGAACTAGTGGGTGTTCTGGATGGGCAGGGGCTGGGACCATGACCAAACCACAGTGGGGAAACTCTGGGTTAGGAGCTCTTCCATTTCTCTCTGGTAGGCTATTTCCCCCCCCTCTCTCTCCCCTCCCCCTCTCCCTCTCTTCCTCTCTTCCTTTCTCCCTCCCTTCCCCTCCCTCCCTCTTTCTCCCAAAAATGCCACTGTGGGAGCCCTCTGGCCTTGCATATAACATGGAGAGACAGAACTGAGAGGTCTCATTGCCCAGCACTCATAGAAGAGCAGGCAGGCTCTCAGCACACCAGCTCTGCTCCATCTGGCTGAACTTGTCCTAGTAGCTGCTGCTGCCTCCCATGTGGGGCTCCCGCCTCCTTCCTGTGGGACTGAGCTGAGCTAAATTTTGCCGCTGAGGTTTTTATACCAGCAGGCAGGGTGGGGCAGCTTGACAGGGCCAGCTATTGCCCTTTCCTGGCTGCCTGCACTCAGGGCCCATACAGCTTGTTGATAGGCCAATGGGGTGTGACAGGCAGAGTCTCACAGACCTCTGCTGCGAATGGACCTGGCTTTGAAGCCTTTGGAAATAGTAAGCTATGTATGTGTTGCCCATCTGCCACAGCTCAGGTGAGCTCAGAGTGGTCTTCTGCCTCCCCAGCACATGACATGCCCTAGCCATGAACACACAAATCCTCCCCCTTCCTAGGGCCTCCAAGCAGTTGCCAGGTGGGGCCTTGCCTGGAGGAGCCTGAATGCAAGTGTGGGGAAGGGAGGGAAGGAGAGAGGGAGGGGTGGGTGCCAAGTCCCTGCACACCCTGCCCTCCTGTGGTTATGGCAGGCAGCTGGGCCAGGCTAGATGACTAGGCAGACTCCTACAGCCTCTTTAATTGTTTAGTGTCTGGCTTGACATGAGCTTGAAGCAGGAGAATTTGGGTGGTTTGGTCTTCTTTTCTCTGTCTTCTAAATTTGTCCTGGAATTCTAGTCCTGGCCCTGGTCCTTTGTAGCCCACTTCCCACTTCCCTCTTGATTGGGCCAGACAGCGCTTTCCTCATAACCTTACCCTGCTTCTCCTCCCATTTTACACTCACCCTCATTGTAGCAGGTGCTGGACCTCCACCCTGGCCCCTTTGAGATCCCCACTTGCCACCCGGGGGTCTTCCTGATTTGTACAGCTGCATTCTGAGTGTGCCAAGCATGTAGGGTGTTAATGAGGCTTGAGGTATCCAGACCTGCTGCTGTGGGTTTAGGAGGTACAGCTCACAGCATTTTTTCCTCTGTTTCTTCCTCATAGCCCTGGTATAGAAGAGAAGGAGAGGTTACCTCCCTTTGAATGGAAATGGGCTTGTGCCAAACACAAGGCTGGCTGGTGAAAGGACTACAGATTCCTGGCACTGGGGCATTACTCGGGCCATATGGGTGCATATAAGCTTGCTTCTCTTCCCTGTGCACCATTCCCTCCAAGGTAGCCAATGGCAAAGGCACCAGTGGCAGGTTGCCAGCACAGGGGACCTTTGTGAGAGAAGGAGCCTTGGGCGTTAGGGCTAGGTCAGACTCTAGTACAGGGGAGAAGAACTTACGCCAGCACATGACTCCTTGCCTCAGATGCTCCTGTGACTCCATACTGGTTTCCCCTGCTTGATGGCTTCATTTCCCAGTGACACTGGGCTATTGGTGAGCAGGTGAGGTTTTTCACAGAGTGCGCC
>PVHP010051304.1:0-11496 GCA_004024765.1 Zapus hudsonius | reverse complement strand
GGGGAGGGAAGGGAAGGGAAGGGAAGGGAAGGGAAGGGAAGGGAAGGGAAGGGAAGGGAGCAACATAGAAGCCAGAGGGAGGAGGACAGATGAGAGGAAGACAAAAGAGATGAGAAGAGAAAGACAGAGAGGACAGGGCCTTCTCAGAGCGTCTCCAGTTTCCTAGTCTCCTTCAGCCCCTGCAAAGGCTCATGGGAATCAGCCACCAGGCTGAAATCACCTCCCAGCTCCTGTGTGTGCACACACCAGCCTGCTCACATACCCACCCCTTGTGCTTGCATGCTGCACCCCCACACATACACACGCTGCCTGGGTATTGGCAGATCTTTTACACACACCTGTGTTGTCTGTTCTCACAGATGTCACTGGGTGTACGCCAGCAAATCCTATCCCTAGGTACACGCGCACACACAGGGTGCCCTGTCTGAACACTCTGCCAACATTCAATAGATGCATCATCTGTCTACACACACTGCATAGGAACTCTGTGCACACACTCATCTCGTGTCCCCAGACTGTACTCCCGGAACCCCAGGTCTAGAAGGAAAAGCCATTGATGGAACACTGGGGTCCACTTAGAGAGCCTGCCAGCACTAGATGGCCTTTGGAGGGGAGAATCTCTGGAGTAATACTGGAGGCTGGAACCAGGCACAGTTACCACCCAGCCCAAGCCGGGAAGTATGTGCAGCAGGAGCTATAAATTGTCTACACATGCGCTCTATTCACTCTGACCCCTGCTCTGTCCCTCATCCCTGCCCTCCTCCCACAGTCTCCATCTGCCCACTCCTGGTCCAAGTATACCCTGCATGCCTGACCCTCTGCCACAGGGCAGGACAGCAACACTTCTGCAGGCTTTGGTGAGCCTTGCCCCTCCCCAGCAAAAATATGTGTGAGATTTGAGCCCACTGGTCAAAGTCTGTGGTTCATGGTCGGTCCCTGAGTTGGGACACTTATACAGCAGGTACTCCCTGAAGTCTTATCAAACTCGGTTCAGGCTCTGGTGATCACCTGTTTAAAGTGGCATAGAACCAGCTCAAAACATGACAAGACTCCCTTATTTCAGTGGCCCTGGACCTAGAAAGAGCAGGGCAGTGTTTTGATGAGCTAGAGAGAGAACAGAGGCATAGGCCAGCAAAGTCTGGCACTTAGGCCCAAAGATTATCAATCAGTAGCTTGTTTTTGTTTGTTTGTTTGTTTTTCTTTTGTTTTCCTTTTGTCCCAGAAAGAGGAAAATAACATTTTGAAAAATTAAGTTAGGGCTGAAGCATCAAAGACACTTCGCAGATAAACCAGGGCCTTTTATAGGGGTACTTGCAGAGTTTAAGGCCCCAGATGCTTTGGCCCACCCAGCCAACAGGCCCCATGGTGCACAGAGCTATGTCAACCTTTCTAAGCTCCCAGAGAAAGCTCAGCCTGCCTCCAGAGCCGGGGAGGAAACACGACATCACAGATGCCCCAGGTCGAAGCAGGCTCTGCTCCCCAGGCAGGGTGGCCTTTTGTCAACTTTCGGCCAGGAACACAAATTCACCATCACTCTAAACTTGATTAGATCTTGATTAGATCAAATCCCATTGGGAAATGGGGGGAGGGGAAGCAATAAAACCTTCCAGAATTGATATTAAACCACTGACATTTCACAAACCACACGGTGCTGGCAGCTGTCAGTTTACCCACAAAAGGAAGTCTGAGAGGGTGAGTCAGGCATGAAAGTTATGGCCATGCTTCAGAGCCCCTCCCAGGCCTGAACTCAAGCACATGTAAACTAGCAGAGTCTAGATGACCAATAACATGGCCACTCAGTGACAGCCCCATGTGACATCCTGTCATTCTGGACCCTGTGGTGCTCACTGATATTCCAGCTATGGAGGTGAAGAGACAAGCAGGAAGGCTCAAGATTTCTTTTGAGAGAATAGCTTGGGCCTGGGAACTCAGCAGAGGGGAGGGGGCATCACACAATAACCTTGGCTTCTGGCCACCCAGCACCACTGAACATCTGCCAAGGTGTCTGGGCAGGTATAATGATGAGCTGGACACAGGTGAAAAGGCTCAGACCAGCCAGTGCTCTTTCGTGAACAGCTGTCTCTATTTCTGTAGGTGGGCAGTGAATCACCTCCTTGGGTCTGCCAGCTCTAAACACAAGCCCTCGCAGGAAGTGGAGCAGGCCTTGAGGGGAGGTGTGAGAAGGCAGAAAGAGGCTCATTACTCAGGAAGGCCCAGAAAGCCAACCAAGAGGTGGAAAGTCCTGCCATGTTCCCCTCTGCCAAATCCCATGCCAACAGCAGACATGAATAATCACCACGCCCCCCTGCTCAGTTGAGAGGTAGCCTCCGAGTACTCAATCCAGAGAGAGCCCCAGCAGTCACCCCCTTCCCCAGGGAGCCAGGGACTGGGAGGTGAACACAGACCCAGGCCTTCCAGGATAATAGCTTAAAGCTACACGTGAAGACCACTCTGAGTGAGGACAGTGAGCAGACAAACGTGGAGGGAAGGCTTTCTGGAAGAAGCGCCTATCCAGGAGAGTGGTGAGTGACAGGGCTGTCCAGTGCTGGAGCAGGCTGGCCATGTGGGATTAAAGTTATTCTCCTGTACCCAGCCTGAAGTTTCTAGGCAGTGCCAAGGCTGGGCCAGCTGCTTGAACTGCAGGGGTCACATGGCCCAGGACAGCATCAATGGGATGGAAGATCACTTTGCTTCTCTGTACTCCTCAGAGCCATCTCTGGACATGGAGGTGAGTTATCTCCTGGATGTTCTGATGAGAAACTTCTAGGTGGAAGTCCAGAAAGTTTCAAAAGGATGCCATACCTTAGAGACCTGGATCTGGAGCTGTCCTTTAGTATGACTGGCATCTGCAGAGCTGCTCTTGGGATCCACATGCTGGGGACACAGGATGATAAACATGCATGCATCCACGTTGACAATTTATACAGTACTGCCCAGTCATCAGCTCAAACATGCCGAAGCATCCCAGGGATGCATCCAGCCCCTTCCCACAGAAGGGAACACTTAGCTAATGTCCAGGCTCAGACCTGCCCATCACTACCTCTTCAGCTCCATGCCAAGCCCTGTACTCATCCTGGTTCCCTGGTTCCCTGACACTGGGGCCAACTTTGCTAAAGCCTGCTCAGTCATGGGGAGACCAGGGCTAGCAGGAAAAGACACCACAGAGCTGCCACAGGTGCCCCTGCCATCCCCCCCAAAAAAAATCTCCACTGCCATCACCCAACAATATTCTGCCAAAGGGGCTACCTCCTGGTAGCCTGGAGAAAACACAGAGCAAGAGACCTGACCACCCCAGTCACCCTGTAGTCAGGACCAGGCAGCATAGGGTTTTCCAATCACTATCCTGGCTATTAAGGTGAAGAAACCTCATGGGGAAATAACAGAGTTTATCTCAAACAGATCGATGGGCTCCATCCATCTGGTCCCAGCCTCTTAATTCTCCATAATGTCAAAGCAATTTTTGGTTAAGTATACGGTCTGTCCTCTACTAAATTAAACTAATAGATCTAATGGGAAATAAAACCCCAAGTGTATTGAGAATATTAAAAATAAAAAAATTAACTCTCTGTGAGTCTGGAAGATTTATTTTGGCAAATGATTAAATACAGAAAGAGAGACACTATACTAAACCTCCTGAGGGGGTGCTCAGCTCTACTGGTCACCTCCTTGTGCTGATTCTCCTTAGCACCCAGGTTCAAGTTCAAGTGTCCCACCCAACATCTTCACAGTACCAAAGCCAGCAGGTGTGACTTTACAATGTCGAGTGTGGAGTGTTCTGTCCCTTCTACTCTCCAGGTGCTAAACAATTGGTGCTCAGCTCTCCACCCATGCTCTGCAATGCCAACACACCCTCTCTATAGAACAGAACACTGAGTCTGCAAAAAAGCAAGGCAAGGCCAAGATTAGAACTCAGGCCCAGCTGACCCCAGAACTTTTACTTAATCATGCAACAGTCCAGGCCAAGAAGGCAAAATCTTACTTGGATGACACTTATCAAAGAGGTTGTCTAGGGTTTCCCAGGCAAATCCAGACCTCCAAGCAACCAGAAAGGGTAGCAATGTGGGGTCCTCACACACTTAAGAGCAAGATTAATGGGTTTCAGAGGAAGGTACCAGCTGAGGACTCCCCTGAGAGTGGGACCCAAGTAAAGAGATGTTCACAGCAATGACCTTGTCTCTACTCCAGCTCCCAGCCCTGACCCTTACTAGATCTGCCCATGGCCTTACTCCCACCCCACCCAGCACTACAGGTCATCAGGTTCCAACCACATTGACACAAGCCCAAAACCTGTCCTACCTCTTAACTCCACAAATGATTCTGCCATCCTGGACTCCTCTGTGTCCCTACCACAAGCTCAGATCTCCTGCCCCTACATGCTTGCCCAGACAGCTACACATCAGAGATACAGCATACCCTATGGAGCCTATCTCACATCTGCTCTGGGCTCAGGAACCTGCCTGGGGAGCCTCCAGCTCTCAGCTCCCTGACAGTCCTCCACAAGAGATGGAAACACTACCACCCCTACACCGACCTGCTTAAGCCAGGCTCTCAGCCTCACCATCAGAGCCTGGCCTTGTCTATCTTTGAGTGTCTCTGTCTTTTTTGACACAAAATTACTGTCCCTCTCCAAATGAGCAAAGAGTAATCCCAGCATTAAGAAGTCTGAGATAGAAGGATGGAGGCTAGCCTGGGCTATGTCTAGCAAGACTGACTCAAAAACAATGAAAGAAAAGAAAGGAAGGAAGGAAGGAAGGAAGGAAGGAAGGAAGGAAGGAAGGAAGGAAGGAAGGAAGGAAGGAAGGAAGGAAGGGAAAGGAAAGGAAGGAAGGAGAAAGAAAGAAAGAAAGAAAGAAAGAAAGAAAGAAAGAAAGAAAGAGAAAGAAAGAAAGAAAGAAAGAAAGAAAGAAAGAAAGAAAGAAAGAAAGAAAGAAAGAAAGAAAGAAAGAAAGAAAGAAAGAAAAAAGATTCTTATCTTAGCCCTTCCCTCACTTAAAAGCAGAGTCCCTGCAGGGGGCACTCCATGCATCTTGCTCTCTGCAATGACTCCAGCACTGAGCACAGTGCCCCAGTATCTGCCCATGGAGAGGCTGTGGTAAAACAGTCCCCCTTCTCTAGACAGTCCCCAAGCACAGTCAACTATGCCTCTGACTAGCTCACAAATAGCCCCACCTCTGTGGACCCAGCAGGGGACCACTGACACCTTAGTGAACCATGGTAGGCCAGATACTGAGGCCTGGCCTTCAAAACTAGCTGGACCCAGACTAGAAAGCCAGGCTGACTTTATATAAGGGGCAAGGACATCAGGCAAGCTCTGTGATAGTCATGCCTAATGAGTGCCCAGGGTCCTCTCTTGTTAATATAAAGACTGCTCCCTCCTGGAACCTGGCACTCCACATTGGTCACAAGAAGGAACAGAAGAAGACAAAAGGGGGATCCAAGTGAAAGCCATGACACTTGCTCTCCCCCTGGCTCAAGAGCATTTCCTGTCCCTTCCCTCTTTCAATTCTTGCTGGCCTTGACCTTGTGTGTACCCTTGGAGGGGGTCCTCCTGTGGCTGACTCCAAGCCTTTATCCCCTGACACTGATGGCAAATGAATGACTACATCAGCCAAAAATAGAAGTCCCCATAAATCTGATATTTTGCTTTAAGATCTTGGTACCCAGAATATACTGGGGTTATTGATAGAAAAGTTTATGGATGGGCTGCATCTTAAAATCAAAACACATTACCCAAAATCAATGTTGCTGCACGTGGCAGGGTGAGGACAGGAAAGGTCAGCCAAGACAAGAATATCCAAACCCTAACTTCAGGACTGAACATTAAAATCAACTTCACGAGTGAGCTCCAGGATTGTCGTTCACTGAGGGCTATGATTTAAGGGTGTTTTTGCAAGTGGAAGGATTGGTTTTGCAAATAGCACTATTTTGAAGAACCTTCGAGAGTCTAATATCACCATCCCCAGGACAGCATTGGTGAGGACTCACAGCCCAGCAAGAGCAGGGGTATTAAAGGCAGGTGTGCAAGGGAGCCCCCAAGGCTTGGGCATGTAGCCCAAGTCTGGCAGGAGAAAGCATACATAGGACATAGGTCACATTACAGGAGGTCCCTAGACACTGCAACTCACAGGCACTTCAGAGCTGTGATTGCGGAGAAAGAGGCTTCTCTCTTGTCACTCTCCACTGATGAGCCATCAGGATGCGAAACCAAACACTCATGAAATTCTCTCACAAACCCATCACTGGAAACCGCTTCTCTCACACAAGCAGGTGTTCACAAACATTGGCATCTCAGCGGGAGCCCAAGGGACACTCACAGAGGGAAGGGCTGAGTGGCTGTGTCACCAAAAAGAAGAGTCACACAAATGTTCCACCAGGGACGGCTGCTTTAGAATCCCTGCTGGCTCCTCTACAGTACACGGTGGCCTTGAACAAGCAAGGGGGGGAGGGGGGGTCCTTGCTCACCACCAGGAACCCCTGGTGGTGGAGGGCAAAGTACCAGCCATGTTCCTAACTCTTTTCCTTACAGGACAGATCCAGCAGAGAGCTGAAGACAGCCAGGAAGGCCAAGCTGTGTCCTCCATTCTATACAAGGATCAGGAAAACGAGCAGACCCTGTCAGCATAGCACTGAACACACAGCTCCCAGCACTAAACTGCCCCTCCTCACCAGCTCCAGGTATGAGAACTCAGGTCTTCCCTGGAGTCAAGACAGTTGAGTATACAAGTTGAAAAAGGAACCCAGAGTAAGACAGACCAGGGTTGGAGCCTCCTGAAGTCACACAGGTTGAGGTTCCACAAGCTCTTTGTGCTTGACCATGACATGGGCTGAAATCACAGTGCCAAGATCCGGCACTGTGCCATCCCTTGTGCTAAGGGCTGGAGATGCTCCAGTGACCGAAGTATTTTACAGACCTTGAACGAGGGACTCAGTGAATAAAAATGCTGTGCTCTATGCTGGAAGGTGGTTATTGCAAAGGGGGGAAAAAGGAAAGAAGAGAGAGAGGGAGGGAGAGAGAGAGTAAGAAGTGTATGGAGAGGGGAGTTACAGACCACAGTGTTAAATAATATGTTACACGCAAGTGGACCTCATTGAAAAGTGACAAAAATCAGGACATGATGTTTGGATTAGCCAAACAGGTGTTTGGGGACCAGCACCCCAGACAAATGGAACAACTGATGCTAAGGCCCTGTATTGGGCACATATCTAGTGTGTTGGGTATGTATTTAGAGGTGGGCACATATCTAGTGTGTCTGGTATGTATCTAGTATGTTGGATATTTATCTAATGGTGGGCACATATCTAATGTGTTGGATGTGTATCTAGTGGTGGACATGTATCTAGTGTGTTGGATATGTATCTGGTGTGTTGTACTGCAGAAGTAGAGATCAGTAGGGAGGGGTGTGTGAGCCAGATGAAGGCAGAGGGGAAAGCAGGGACCCCCAAGGTGGACATTTGACCTGTGAAGGCCACTGGTATTTACACTGAGTAAAGCGGGAGCCACTGCAGACTTTTGAGCAATGGAAGAGTGAGCCAATTTCAGCTTGGGAAGGAACTCTCAACTGTCCTGCTGAGAACCGAGGCATCAAGTGTGCAGCCAGTGTCTGCTATGTGAAAAGCACATGACAACACTTAGCTATTACTGTTATTCATAATAATACCAATGTATGCCATGGACAAGAAACACCTCCCCTTCAAAATGTCCAATGAGAACCTCCCTCTGGCTTCAGGAATTCCCCTTGTAGAGCCCTCCCTGTTCACTGCTTGGGTCTGGTATTAGGAGAGAAATTCACTGCCTCTCCAAGCAGACCACTGCAAAGTGGGCTAGCTCCTGCCATGGGATTCCTGCCTGGAACCTGCACCCAAATGAAAACTGCTTCCATAGAATCCTACTCAGGCCCTGGAGCTGCACAGCATGATACAGGTCTGCCCCCTCCCTTTAGGAGCCTAGGACAGCAAGGGGCCCTAGTGCTTTTAAGACAGGTGGGACTTCCAGGGTAAGGAAATGTAGAAGGAATTAGCAACAGCCACTCTTTGAAACCTTGGAAGGAATTCTAGGAAGAAGAGCATCTATGTGTTCCCTTGTTTCTGGCATCCATGACCTAGGTTGTAGGAATGACCCCTCTGCTGCAGAAGGAGGACAGAGGGACACAGTGCCTAGGACACTCACTGGTGAGGGCTTGCAGTCTCTGCATCTCTGGGACTGTGTAGCCAGAACCTTGGACCAGAGCTGGGGCTTCCTGATTTGCTAGCCTCCTCTAGGAGGCTAGTAAGCAGACAAGGCAGACACTGGGTGCCCCACCCCAACTTCAAGTCAGAGCTAGGAAATGAGAGACTGAGATCTCTCACTAGTTGGGGAAATCCCATGAGAAAGGAATGGGACAAAGCCCAGGGGTACCCACAGGCTCCTCCTATCCCCATGTGTCTGGTCTAAACCACCCATCTGCTCACAATTCCCTTCCCAAGGCAGACTGCACTCCCTGTGATGACCAAGGGGGTGACAAGCTGTAGGTGAAGGCCAGAGTAGGCTCAGGGACACGAAGGATGCCAGAACTGGGTGGGGGGAATGGGCTCTCAAACGTTCCTGTGGACTCCACCTCTGACTCCCAATGCCTGGGATCCCTCTGCTAATGGTACCAAGGGGCCAATGGCCCAAGAAGAGAGTGTGCAGAACTCGGGGACCAGCAATCACGGGGCAGGAAGCCCGCCCCCGCCCAGAAACCTCTTGGGCCCTGAGTCGTGCCCAGCGCTCCCACCCCACCCCACCCTACCCGCGCCGCCTCTGCCGTCACTCACGGCCGCTGCCTGCTGGCTCGCTGGTGCGCTCCGCGCCACGGGCACCTGCTCGCCGGAGCTGGGCGCTCACTTCTCGCTCACACACTGCAGACTGGCATCGCCGCCACCGCTGTCACCCGGCCTTGTCCCCGGCTGGACACAGCGCTCCACCCACCCTTCTCCCCCCCCTGGGGGGCCCGTGGAGCCCACCCACTCGCCATGGCTCGGGCCTGGGCCAAAGAGTGGCGCGGCTCATGGCCCAAATCTGGGTAAGGAGTTAAGGCCTTGGGGGGTAGCGAGGGTGGGGGCTGCATAGAGGGCCTGAGATGGGGGGGGACAGGGAGCAAGGCTGAGCAGCGGTGTCGAGGAATGGACAGAGAAGAAACCGGGCAGAGTTTGGGAGGACTCCCAGGCAAAGCGGGGGCGGGGCGGGGCTGCGCCGCAGCCGGAGGCAGGGTGGTCCAGCGGAGCGACCCCCATCCAGGGAGGGGGCGCGCTCAGGGCGGGGGCGGGGCGAACTGGGAGAGGAGAGGATGGGGGAGAGCGGGGGTGATCGCAGTGAAGACGGCTCGGAGCCCAGCCACTGACCACCCTCTCCCTTCCTCCCCTCCCCTCCCCCTCTCCCCGCCTCTCTCGGTCGGGCTGCGGGGCCGCTGCGCCGGACCCGCTCTCCGCGCGCGGCGCTGGGTCGGACGCCAGGTCTGCGCGCCGCGGCTGAGCGCCCACTCGCCCGCCCGGTGGCAGGAGCAGCCGCGGAGAACCCGGCGGGGGTGGCGGCGGGAGCCGGAGGAGGTGGCAGTCGGGAAGCCGCCGACCTGAACTGGAGGCAGAAGCTCGTGCACAGCTCCAACGTGCCACACGACACTCCATCGGCCAGGGATGGGTCCTGGCACGGCACGGCCACTGCCCAGCCCACCGGGCAAAGACTGAACTGCGGATCCCTAGTGCATCCAGGAGACCACCGACCGGACAGAGGGAGGCACAGTGACCAGCCGACTGCGCCCCCCGCCAGAGCCTTGCCGGGCTCACGGAGGGGAGGGAGTGGGGCGGCCAGGGGAGGGGGAGCCGTGCGGGGCGATGGCAGGCTCCGAGGCGTCCTAGCCCGAGCCCGGAGCCAAGCCCACGCCGCCGCCGCTGCCGCCGCCGCCTCTCCGCGCCGGGCCCCCGCCGCCGCCGCCCCCCCTGCGGGAGATGGAACAGCGGAATGAGCTCGGCGCCCCCGGATACCTGCCTTCTCTGCTGCTGCACACCCTGCTGCTCTTCGTCGCTGAGGGTGAGCGCGGGAACTTCGTGTTCATGGGCTGGGGGATCCAGGGCTGGGGGGGACCCCCAGGGAGTCAGCCCAGTCGCCACAGCGGAAGAGAAGTGGCAGGTCTCCAAGCAATCCTGGTGTGCAGCCCGGGCGCGGAGGGGTAAGTGGGAAGAGAGGAGAGCAGACCAGGGTGGCTGCGGCACCGGCAAGGCATCTTTCGGGGTGCGACGGGTCTTCCACTCAGCTCCGCAGAGGAGGCCTGCGGGGACGAGAGTTGGTGCACCCCAGCCTGGCTCTGGTGCTGCGTGCCCAGTCGCCCTGCGCCCAGTGCCCGGCTGGATCCGGAGGGAAGCGGCTGCAGGGCGGTGGTGGCAGGTCTCCGCTGCTGCTCCCTGAACTTGGCTTGTGCCTCCGGCTGCGGGGTCGCAATAGCTGGGGGAAAGGGGGAGCCCAAGGCCAGCCAGAGAGCTGGGCACCGACCGCCTCAGACTAGGGTTGCCCCAAGCCCCCGCCCTACAGCTGGTCACGCCTCTACCCCCCCCCCACCAGCTACATTCACCGAAGTCCCCAAAGATGTAACAGTGCGGGAGGGAGAAGACATCGAAATGCCCTGCGCGTTCCGGGCCAGCGGAGCCACCTCGTATTCACTAGAGATTCAGTGGTGGTACCTCAAGGAGCCGCCTCGGGAGCTGCTACAGGAGCTGGCGCTCAGTGTGCCCGGCGCCCGGAGCAAGGTAACCCGCTTGACAGCTGGCACCCGCGCAACCCGGTTGGGAAAGGCTGGGGGCACTGGCTAGGGTTACCCCCCTCCCCAAGGTAGAAAGCAGCTGAAGTCTTGGACGCAGGGATCCGCCCTGTCCCACAGTTGTCTCCCACCCTCTACATCTATCTCCATGGCCCCATTAAAGCCAGTGTCCACAAATTCTGCCTGTTCTTTATACTTTGGCTTCCCTACTCTGAAGCCTCCCCAAACTCCCTCCACCTAACCTCCCCAAAGCCACACCTCATCCAGTTCTTGCTTGGTAGCTGTGTGCCAGGGTTAGCCTCTGATGGGTGCCCAGTGGTAAAAAAAAAAAGTCACTTGGTCCCACCAAGAGTGGCAGAGGAGGGGTCTTCCACTCTTGGTTCCCAGGTTCGGCTCCTCAGAGCTGCATTCCAAAGACCTTACGAAAGCTCGAGTGCATGCACACACACACACACACACACACACACACACACACACACACACACACACACTTAGTGTCCCTAGGATCCCACCCAAAGTTCCTGCTCTTGTCATAGTGGCACTTGTCCACACACACCAGCCATGCAAAAGTTCCAAATTAGGTGGAGTATTTGGACGAAGTGCCGAGGGGCGTCTCTGCCAGAGGTCACCTGGCCATTCACTAGCCCCCCCCCCCCCAAACTACCTCCAGCAGGCAGATGTGTTTCAGGACAGCAACTCCTTGACACTCCCCCACCACCATGCTATC
>PVHP010051303.1:0-11500 GCA_004024765.1 Zapus hudsonius | reverse complement strand
AGTGGGCCAACAATGAGTTGTTATCCCCAATTGCCCATTCCCCCCCCATCCCCAGTCAGCTGGATATCTCCTCCATGGGACTTCTAGATCAGTCTTTGTGGTAGGGGACCATGGATAGCCTAGTATTCAGCCCAGTTCTCTTGACCCAAGTGTGTTGTTACTAAGGGGTGCCATGCCTCTGATATTCTCCCCCACCATGGCTCTCACAATCTTTCTGCCCCCTCTTCCGCTCAGTTCTCTGAGTCGTGGTGGGTGAGTATTAAGGATGCTTTAATGTTGTCCTGAGTGCTGGGATGAAAGTGTACCCTATAATCCCAGCACACCAGTAGGCAAGGTTTTAGTGAGAATGTATACTAGAAGTTACCAGGGCTAGAGGTTGGGAAGAGTGGTGAGTTTTTGTTTGATGATTACTAAACATCTGTTTGAGATGATGACAAAAATTTGGCAATAGGGGACTGGAGAGATGGCTCAGCAGTTAAAGGTGCTTGTTTGCAAAGCCTGACCATCAAGGTTTGATTCCTCAGCACCCACATAAAGCCAGATGTACAAAGTGGCACATGTGTTTGGAGTTGGTTTGCAGTGGTAAAATGCCCTGGCATGCCCATTCTCACTCTCTGTGTCAACCTCTTTCTCTGTCATATAAAAATAAAATACATTTTTAAATGGCAGCAGGGCTGAAGAGATAGATCAGCAGTTAAGGCACTTGCTTGCAAAGCCTAAAGGCCTGGGTTCGATTCCCCAGTACCCACATAAAACCAGATGCAGAGTGGTGCGTGCATTTGGAGTTTGTTTGCAGCAGCAGAAGTCCCTGCTGTGCTCCTTCTCCTCTCTTTCTCTCTCTCTCCCTCCCTCTCCTTCTCTCTCTCTCTCAATGCATAACATTATAAGTGCCACTGAAACTATAAGCCTATAATGACAACTGTTACATTATATATATATTTTACCATAATTTAAATAATTTGAACCCCAAAATTCCCTTGGGTGGGACCCATGAATCTTTCAGGCTTACAAAGTCCCAGGTGGTACTAATGATTTTGGAACTGAGTTTTGAATCCCCTGGCTCCATACTGGTAAGAAACCCTCTAACCATCCCCCTCACCAAGTTGCCCGTGGGCTGTCTAGAGAAACTCACCTTTGTGTGCAGAGGCAGAGATATCCACCCAAGCTGGAAATCATAAAAACAGCTGAATTTGTCGTTTTGCATTTGGGACGACTGGCAGTTATCAAGGGAACTGTTTCTTTGCCCCCTGCTCAGTTCTGAACCTCTGTTGGCCATTAAGAGTCAAGGTCAATTACCAGAGAAAGGTAGAAACAGATGCCGAGAATAGAAGCAGGTGAGCGAAGGTATCTCCTAGGCCGTAGCCTCAGAAATCTTGTCCCCAAATTCAAACTTAAGGTATCAACAGTGAGTTGTTTTCTAATATGACTTAAAGAAGAGCTTGCTGCTTAAAGTTTCCAAAGAACCTGTGTCAGGGCCCTGGATGTCGGCCTGAGCAAGATGTTTGTGCTGGGCACAGAGGACATAAGGCAGATGTCTCACTTGGGTCTGGTAATCTACTCCTGAGTTCATGTTTCTGGGATTCTCTTCTTTGACATGCTTGGGTTCATCTCAAGTTCTCTGGTTTTCCCAGTGGTATTACTTAACTTCTTCAAATTTAATATTTTTTATATGTGCTCATTTGAGTGTTATATTTCTACACATGCACGCTTAATTGAGCAGAGTGTGCAGATATGTTCCCTACAGAGGTAGCATGGCCTGATTTTCCCCCTCAGAAGGAACAGCACCTCTGACAGGAATGACTACCATGTAAACACTCAGGACAATACAGGTGACTCCTGTGCACATAGGCTGACCCTCACATGAAGTATGTCCTCACACTGGGCTTTGACTTAGCAAGCAGACAGCATTGGGTAGCACCCCCACACCCAATTTGCAGGGCTTTCATGTTTAAATATGCAAATGTTGCTTATAGCCAAATGTTAGTGACGGCAGCCTGTGGCATCTATGACGGTTAAAAATAGGCCTGCTTGCTTTCTCTGGATTTCCACATCTGCAGGAAGTTTTTGTTGCTGTTACTGGCCTTTCCTTTTCTTTTCTGCAGATTACTGTTCCTCCGCTCTTCCAGGGTTCTCTCCCCTACCACTCCCCGGAAAATGCCAATAAACACCCCAAGGCTCAGATGGTTCCACAAAGACCTCACGTGGGTTTTTGTCAGCTGCACAGGACAGAGCCATTTGGCCTTCAGAAGTGAAGGCCTGAAGGCTGGTGGAAATGACTGGGCAGGCCAGAAACAAGTGGGGAAGATGAGGCATCTTCTGTGTCTGGGATCCTCTGGGTAGCAGTGCCAGGTGGGCAGATGCTCCCTCTGGTGAGTTGGAATCATCCTGTTTGTCAGGTATTAAATTCACACTCTACAAATGGTAACCAAGGTAATGATGCATTTATTTTAAAATTACCAGTCGGAACAAATGTTCGATTCTTCTCAAAGCAAGTATTCAAAATTGCTCTTAGTGATTCTCTTTCTTTCCCATGGTGTGTGTGTGTGTGTGTGTGTGTGTGTGTGTGTGTGTGTGTGTGTGTGTGTTTAAGAGAGAGAGAGAAAGAGAGAGAAGATAGATGAAGCAAGTGGCAATACTGCTTTAAGTATATTTAGAACCAGCCAGAAGATAAAATTTAGAATAAGATTTGAATGTCTTTCAATGCTTCAAACACTTGGTTACACATTAGAATCACTTCCTCTGACCTCTACCTCAGGATTCTAATTGAGCTACTCAGCAGTGAGTGGGGTGTCACCCAGAGCTTGTAAGGTAACTATGGTATTTTGAATGTGAAACATCCTCCATAGCCTCATGTGTTTGTGATTAAGCCTCACACTCAATCCCCACCTAGTAGTAATCTGGGAGGTGGAGCCTTGCTGGAGGAGGTGTGTTGTTTGGTTTGGGCCATGGGATGTTGTAGTTCAACTCTTGCTGCTCCCTCCCAGCTGCTGTGGCAAGATATGATGCCCAGCCTCTGCTCTACCATGCCATGGTGAAACTTTCCCTCAAAACTGTAAGCATGGAGCTGGAGAGATTGCTCAGTGGTTAAGGCACTTGCCTAGAGAGCAAAAGGACCAAGTTTGATTCCCTAGTACCCACATAAAGCCAGATGCACAAGGTGGTACATGGGTCTGGAGTTTGCAGTGGCTGGAGGTGCTGGCACACCCAACTTCTCTCCCTCTCTCTCCCTCCCTCCCTCTCTCTTTCTCTCTCTCTCTCTGTCTGTCTCTCTCTCAAATAAATAAATAAATAATTTTAACTAAAAAAGCTGTAAGCTCAAAATAACCCATTTCCTCTCATAAGCTGCTTCTGGTCAGGTGGTTTGTCCCAGGCACCTACCAAGCCCTCTTAGCAAAAGCCACACGTTAGTGCACAGACCTCAGACCTGCCAGGCAAGTCCCCTCTGATGCACACCCTCTTCAGGAGCTACAAGGACTCTTCTGATAAGAAGTCCAGAGAGATGCCATGGTCTGTCATGCTTAGGGAGACTGCAGGTAGCTCCAAACCAAATAAGCACTATGGGAAGGGACATGGCATAGCCTTCTGAGCAGCCAGCCTCAACAACTGACACTTGGCAGTTGTTTGAGAGAGGAGCTTCCATGAAACATTTAATTTCTTCTCGGAGTTTCCTCAGAGCTCATAAGACTTGAGGTAATGAAGATCTCTAGTTGGGACAGAAGATGTGACAAGGAAGGAATGGCATAATGAATTATTATAAAGTGAGCTCTATTGGGAACCTAGCTTGGCTTATGGTAACTGAAGATTGGTATTTATAATGTTGGGGTACTCAAAAAACTGGGACTCACTTGAGAGTAGGTTGACGGGTGCTCCATAACCAATAGCTGAGGACACTTGGTTATCCACAATGGGCTCAGATTTCCATTTATCAGATGTCCATTATTCAAGGCTTGGCTGCCAGCACAGTACCATTGGGAGGTGATGGGTCCTCAGATTCCTGGGGACATGCCCTTGAAGGGACTGTGCAAACCCTGCCTCTTCCTTTTCCTCTTCTACTTCTTTTGGCTTCCCATAAGCTGAGAGAAACACTTTTATTTTATCATATACTCTTACCCAAGCACAGGCCATTTGATTGTTGGACTAGAACCTCCAAAACCTTGAGCCAAAATTAAGCTTTCTAAAACCTGAGAAAGCATGTCTAGGTGACATGGTTTGAGCTCACTAGAGAGTCCTGGGAAGCATCCCCAGAGAGATGTTCACCTCTAGAGCAAGTCACTAGGTGCCACATAGTGTCTGCCTGACCTTAGATTCCAGAGTCAGCAAAAGTTCAAAACTGGCTGCCACACTTGCAGCCCTGTGATACTTACCAAAAGCACCAGATGAGGTTGTTGTGGTTGGAATGGGAAATGCCCCCAGGGATCATGTATTGGAACACTTGATCCCCAGCTGTTGATGTGTTTTTGAAAGATGGTGGAACCTTTAGGAAGTGGAACTTTGTGGGAAGAAGTGCTTCAGTGGGGAAAGGCCTTGAGATTTTACAGATGGGTTCTACTTCCTATCCACTCTCTGCTTCCTGTTGAATCAAGATGTGAGGATGGGAGGGCTCCCAGCTGTGCATTGCCGCCACCATGGAACAGTGTACCAGTGTGACTTTCCTTCCGTAGTGGACTGGATCCTTAAGCTGTGAGCCCAGATACACCCTTCCTTCCTTAAATTGCTTGTGTTGCCACAATGAGAAAAGTTAACTAGTACAGGTGTGAACACCTGGGGGAAGAATAAACTACCGGGTAATATAGACTCCAGGGTTTTCTGAAGTGGCTGTGGTGGCTGGGGTTAGGACCAGAGATGAGGCACCAGGCCGAGGGACATCCTGATGCCAAGTCTAACAGACACACTCACTGCACCCCACTGACCACATGGGAACTCTTCCTCCTGGAAACATCTCTTGGGCACTTCTGATGAAAGCACAGTTCACTGTGATTTCTGAGGCCAGGACTCTGCCTCTCGACTCACCTCCTAAAGGCTGTGCGTGTAGGATCAAGTGGTGAATTCTGGAAAACATACCCAAGATAGATGTCCATTTCTAGAGTGAGTCAATGGGCTCTAAATAGTATCTAACTGACTCTAGACTCCAGAGTCAGCAAAACTTCAAAGACATCTGCTCTCTATGTCGGTTCTCTGAATTATTTGTGGCTAAAGACATTCTGAAATTGCTATTTATGATCTCTACCATTTCCCTTTTTAAAAAAGAAAGGAGAGACTGGTGAAATGGCTCAGCAGTTAAGATGATGGTCTGCAAAGCCCAAGGACCTGGGTTTGAGTCCCCAGCACATGTGTAAAGACAAATGCACAAGAGGTCCTGGTGTACCCTCTCTCTCTCTCTCTCTCTCTCTCTCTCTCTCTCTCTCTCTCTCTCTGCTTACAAATAAAAATATATAATTTTTAAAAGAAAGGAAAAGAGGGATACTTTAATACCACTCGGAAGGTGTCATGCGGCATAGCCACTCAAGAAAGGAATAGAACCTGCCTCCATATGAAGGAGGAGTTTGTTCGCATCCTCATTTTTTCTCATCCTCACGCCCCAGTTCATACAGAACCATCAGGGAACCTCTGAGGAAAAGGGAACAAACCTACTTCTAAGCAAACTCACAATGCAGAAGGTGTCAGATACTGTAGGTCCCAGTGTTCCCTTCATCATTCTATCCCTGCCCAGTTATCCACCCTTCCTTCAGGGCCCCAGTCCAAGGCCAATGATACTTAAAATAGCATTCCTTAGATAATATTCTGAACCCAACATAGTAACCGCTAAGAGTGGAATTTCATAAGGGGGGAGGCCTGTCCCTTCCGCCCTGGTAGTACCTCTCAAATCACAGAATGACTACAAACTGGTCCACCTCTTTCTCTAGAGTATCCCTGTAAAGAGGTCCCCAAATCCCACCACCAATGGGGACCAACACAGGAGTCTCATACTTGGTCAGGGCTATACTCTCTAGAGAACTGGGAAATGTGGATATGGCAGATTCAGTCATTTAAACTAAAAGTGATATTATGCCCAGAAAGCATGATTACATCGATGGCATTGTACATGTGCAATCCAGAAGACCTCAAGCCACGCACTGCCCACACACATACAAAGGCCTGCTGAGCCACACATGGTCAGCTCTCTCTGAATTCGTCCGTATTTGTCTTTTTTACAAGAGCTACAATAGGTGCCAGATGCCAAATGTGTAAGAAAAAATAGAAGAAAATCTCCTAGATGGAAAAAATTATATTCATTACTTAATTTTTTTCTGCAGCAATGCCAACATTTGATGTCAGCAGCAAAGCATTACAGGACCAGTTGGAGGCAAACCAGTGTTCCCAGGGGGTGAGTAATAATAGACCAGAATATTTCATGTTAGGCCTGTCCCAGAAATTCCAGGTGGCCATAGACACTGTTCTTTAAGTTACTGTCTACTTCCTGTTCAACAAATTGTTAACAATTGCTTGAAAAGATGGGGACAGTGTTTGTTTGGCAGTGGATAGTGAGCGCAAGGCAGCATGGGTAATACAGCTGGGTCCCCAAGTCATCTTGGTGATTTCTAGTGACAGCAGACAGAACCCTTAAAGCTAGGTGTCCTAGGAAATGTACATGAGCCATATCAGTAACATCCCTCAGCCGACATCCCTGGGACTGGTGGACTCTATATCAAATACTTACCCACCCAAATTTCTCTCCACAAGCACATTCTTCCAGGTCCCCCTTCTCAGTGCCAACCAATGGAAAATTCTCCATATCATATGCAAAAGCCAAGACCACAAAGTTTGCCACATGCTAGGCTGCTCAGTGCTCATGGGAGGGGTGACAAGTCCCAAGTTGGGCACTACTATATGTACTTGGGTACTTTGAAGCCATGGGGCAAAGGCTGGGACTGACCCTGGCCACCCTTTCCAAGTTCATTTGCCTGAACAGACAGGCCGACTGAATTCTGCCTCCTTTGGACCTAAGGAAAGGAAGAAAGGTGGGTAAGGGAGATCCCAGAGTGGGTGCTAGGCCCTCACCACCCATTGATTTATTATTTACATGCAAAGAGAGATAGAGAAAAGAGAGACAGAGAGAATGGGTGTACCAGGGCCTCCAGCCACTGTGAACAAAGTCCAGATGCATGTGCCACTTCATGCATCTGGCTTTATATGGGTCCCGGGGAATCGAACTAAAGTTGTTAGGCTTTGCAGGTAAGTGCATTAACCACTGAGCCATCTCTCCAACCTGAACATTTTTGTTTGGTTCCTGAAGTTAAACAATGGAGGCCAAGCTCCCACTATACACAGAGGCAGTTTGGAACTTAAGATTCCCATTATCTGCCTCACCTTTTCCCTTTGAATGAAGCCTTAAACTTCAGACATCAGGCATATAGGACCTTGGAAGAAGCAGGCTGGACCTCTACAGTTACATTCTCTTGACACTGTGTCCCCTGAACACCCATTGTCATCATTCTAACCAGATTCTTTTGGTCTCCCAGCAAGATGTTCCCTGACTATGGATAAGAATTCTATTAGAGCCGGGTGTGGGGGCACACACCTTTAATCCCAGCACACTGGGGGCAGAGGTAGGAGGATGGCCATGAGTTTGAGGCCACTCTGGGCTACAGGAAGACTGTACCTGGGGTGGCAGTGGGGGAGGAGGGATTCTGTTAAATGTACATGTAAGTTTCCCAATGGCAGGGAAAAAATATTGGGGAGACTGAGGAAAGAAGGGTCTGCTTACTAGTAGCCAGGGGAAGTGTAAGGGCCACATCAGAAAGCTAAACTCTGCTCTCTGAGGCCTTCCAAGAGATTGGAGGGGGTGGGTCTCTCGAACTGGGCTTATGAGGACATATTGTTTGCAAGCTGGCAGCTGGACCTGCTAACTGCAATCAAACCACTCTTGTTTTCTCCTAGACCAACGAGAATGCTAATGTCCTGGTTCTGCAAATGTATGCTCGCTTGCTAGCTCCTATGTGTTTTCTCACCTTTTGTTAGCGGCCTCCCAGCCTGAGCTAGTCCAGATACTCCTGTGGAAGGATAGCTGGTGTAGTAAGAGGCACTCACCCCTATGCTCCCAGCCCCCGGGGCCACAACATGAGTCTCCCACAGTGCCCTGGCACATTCGTCAGCACTCCTGTTATTTGTCTTGTTCCCTTTGTCAGAGACAGCTCAGCAGTTCAGGTGCCTGCCTGCAAAACCTAACCTACCCTGGTTCCATCCCCAGTATCCACATAGAACCAGATGCACAGAGTGGCACATGCATCTGGAGTTTGTTTGACGTAACTGGAGGCCCTGGCTATCCATTGCTTGCATAGATAGATTAGATAGATAGATAGATAGATAGATAGATAGATAGATAGATAGAGATAGACAGACAGACAGTTTTTTTAAGACACTGGGAGCTGAAGAGACAGCTCAGCCTTTCTACTATGAAGACCTGAGTTCACTATGCAAAACTCATGTAAAAATACTAGGCACAGTGACACCTGCTTGTAAGCAGTGGGGAGGCGGAAACAGACCCCTGAGGCATGCTGGTCAGACAGCCTAGCCTAATTGGTAAGTTCCAGGCCAATGAGAGACCCTATTTAAAAAGAAAGAAAAAGACAGATGACACCTAAGGACAAGGGCACCCAAGGTTGTCCTCTGGCTCCACATGCATGCATAACACACGTGAACACATGCATTAAAACCATGCATTCAAAAAGAGATCTGTGATAATAAGATGAGAGAACATGGCGCATGGCTGGGGAAATTGGAGTGAGGGGGATGGGCTGCAAAAAGGAGAGATGAAGTGGGGAGGAAGGAAAAGGACTGGGAGGGACCAGACTGGGAGAGGGCAGGGGGCAGGGCCCTACAGGGAACCTTGTGTGGCCAGGGAGAAATTCTTGGGACCAGGCGGCCATCCAATTTTTAGGAACTGAGCTGGAGAGGCAACGGTTAAGGCATTTGCCTGCAAAGCAGAAGGACTCCAGTTCGATTCCCCAGTGCCCATGTAAAGCCAGATGCACAAGGTAGCCTTGTGTCTGGAGTTCATTTACATTGGCAAGTAGCCTTGGTGCTCCCAACGTGGGTTCTCTCTCTCTCTCTCTCTCTCTCTCTCTCTCTCTCTCTCTCTGTCTCTCTCTCTCTCTCTTTCTCTCTCCTTCCTTTTTCTCTCAAATAAATAAATATTTTTTAAAAAGAATTTTTAGGAACTATTTTCCCCTTTCTTTTTCTTTTTAAATATCTTTATTGTCAATAATTAGATACATTGTATGAGCAAATCTTGTGATGTACCCCCATTTCCCTCCTCCCCCAACCCAACCCCCTGGGGACCTTCCTCCGTGGGCATACTGGATCAGCCATGGGGTAGGGGGTTATGAATTGAACAAGAGGTTGCCCGGTTTGGGTTTTTTTTTCCTCTGTGGGGAACTATTTTTTTTTAAGTTTTTCACAGTGCTTGCTATAAAAGCCTTTCGCTGGCTTGAACCTTCAATAAAAGCAGCTTCCTGCACTTGTTCGTGCACGTGAGGACTCGGCACACATGCCAGAGTCTCGCTTAAAGAATCTAAAATATGAAACTCACAAGCTTCCAAAAGTGCTAGCACCATTTGCAGGCCTGGGTCCAAACACCTTGCTTCAAAGACAAGTTGAAATGTGTTTTTTTATCAACCGCCTCTAGGGGGCGCCCTCACAGGCATAATGGAGTCAAGGCCAAGAGGACCTCTTTAGTTACCCAAGGGAAGCAGGTGGGGAGGGGAGACCGGTGACTAGAGGGGTGTGAATGGGTAGAGGTAGGGTGGAGGGTAGAGGAGTTGAGTAGGGGTGAAGGGGCCAGACTGAGTTTAGAAATATTCGATCGTACTCCATGTAGAGTGAAGCAAAATTAGATCACAAGACAGGAACTGCAACATACATAAACAGAATTACTCAATTCCATAGCAAAGGGCTTAGGTCACAGACCAAGGCCTGCTGTATCTCGCTAACAAGCATCCAGAGAGAAACCCAACGAGCAAGGAGGGGAGGAATCCTAATGGAAAACCAGAAACACTCCTGTTTAGACAGCTTGATTATATATTTGCGAACCTGTTGGCTCTTATGACTTTATATTTCATATGTGTATTACAGATGGCAAAATTACTCCCAGTTCACACAATAGAAATTAAGTATGTCAGTAATTCAAAGGACTCTAAAAAGATTGGCCACTGAACCCACTGAGGCTGCTGATATAAAAGCAGACAGTCTATTGAAGTAGGAGCAGGTTGTACAAATCTTAAGACATGTACTCCCAACCTGGGATGCCCCTATACACCCCTCAATTTCAGCACAGCAAATAAACTAGCCAATGGTAATAGAATCTGCTCAACCCAAGCATATGTCCTTCAGTTTCTTGACATTATTACAGGGGTTAGAGAAACTGGGTACAACCCTCACCCTGTTCTTTTAGCATGGTCACACCTCTTGCAAGGGGGTCTGGTGTGGCTGTGCCAGGTTGATGTCTTTCTCTGCACACAGACTGGTCTTTGTGCCCCAAAAATCCTTTTATCCAGGCCTCCATGACTTGGTACGTAGATACTTTTGAGACAGTTTTCCACTGTGTTTTAAAAGCTAGTCCTGGCATGTCTGTAAACATCACTTCATATTCCTGGAATCAATCTTTTCTTGTGTTTCATCTTACTACCCACAGGGGTACAGATGGCATGTTTTATGTGGCGGCTACTATTTACAATTCAACCTCATGGAGACCCATGAGATGCCACACATGTAGCCCACACAGGAAGACAGCCCCTTGGTCAAAGCCCTTTGTCCCTCCTGGCCAGAAGTACCAGGAAAGGCCACACCCTGAAAGTACACGGGTGCCTCAGCTCCTGACACATCTTCCATTCAGGTCTAGTGGGGTCTCTGCCCAGGTGACCACTGGGGGGATGTGTGCATGGCCAGAGTCTGGAGATGGGGAAAACAGCACACAAAATGCTCCAAATTGGCTGGAGAATTTAAAACATCAACAAAGCAGATCATCGTCACCAACAGCGCTGACCACACTCATTTACATGTCCATGGGCATCTGCCAGCTGAGTGCCAGGGCTCCTTCCTCCTGTGATTGACAGCCATTAATCACAGTGGCTCTGACCCAGACAGACAATGGGAGCAGGGTTTGGCGAGGAGGGGGAGGGGAGAAGAATCCCTTTGCTCTGAGGACTACTCAGAGGAAGCCCTGGCTGCCTTGGTCTCACACTATGCTGGCTTTGGCTATAAATGTCAACAGATTGCTTCTTGAGTTGGAGCTGTGCAGACATCAAAAAGCTTATTTTAACAGGGCATTTTGCTTAAAATCTCTGTCTTGGCTTAAACATTTCGAAGCCTTTGCCTATATGATTTAGATTAAAAGGTTCTCTTTGGGCTTTACTGGGTTCACATAAATCAGCTAGAATAGAGCTCTTCACAGCACTGGAGCCTTTGGTCAATAAATATAGTGAAATTCGCCCTCTGTGTTACATTTTCTGTGCTCTCTCTCTCT
>PVHP010051302.1:0-11500 GCA_004024765.1 Zapus hudsonius | reverse complement strand
TGGTACCCCTCAGTAACAACACACTTGGGCCAGGAGAACCAGGCTGAGTACTAGGCTATCCATGGTCCCCTGCCACAAGGACTGATCCAGACGACCCATGGAGGAGGATATCCAGCTGATTGGGGATGAGGAGGGGGGCATTGGGGAACTGGGGATAACAACTCATTGTTTGCCCACTAAATAATGTAACTCATTATGGACAATTATATATATATATATATATATATATATATATATATATATATATATATATATGTAGAACAAAGTTGCTACACACAAATGAATTACAGGTGTATAGAAGGGCCAGTTCAAACATTAATTATAAATTGATGCAAGGAGCAGACACTTGAACAAATGGGATAAAATTGCAAATTATGGGCTCTAGCTAACTGCCCTTGATATATAAACAATCAGGGAGAGCTATTACAATCTTTGTTCATGATAACTCAGGTTTTCTCAGTTCTGGCTATACTTATTCCAAAAATTAGACCAGTTTTTTTTTTCATATAGAAAGCTGTCCTGTGCATTGTAGAATGTTTAGTAATTCTTTGTCTCTCACCATCATGTGCTAGTGAAAATCTAAAACCCAATGCCTTTTTTTTCCTGTTATAAATAGTGCTTCAATGGATGTCTTGTCTCTTCTTTAGGCACCTTTGTATGAGATTATCCATAAAGGCAGGCTTAGGCCAAATTATGAACAATAGACATTTTCAACTTTTCCAGGGATGGCTCTCTAAAGTTTATGCACCGTTTTACTTTCAGTTTTCCTCCATTTTTAGAGACTTGCTTTGTGTCCTAATATGTGATTCATTTTAGAAATAGTTCCATTGGCTGCTGAGAAGAATGTGCATTCTTTTTTTTTTTTTTTTTTTTGGTTTTTTGAGGTAGGGTCTCGCTCTAGCCCAGGCTGACCTGGAATTCACTATGTAGTCTCAGGGTGGCCTCAAACTCATGGTGATCCTCCTACCTCTGCCTCCCGAGTGCTGGGATTAAAGGCATGCGCCACCACGCCCGGCTGAATGTGCATTCTTTAATGTTTTGATGGAATGTTCTGCAAATATTAGGTTCATACTGATGATATCATATTAACTATAATGTTTCTATCATTTTTTTGCCCACGTGTTCTCTGTGTTGTTAAGAGTGGGGTATTGAAACATCTCATTATTACTATGTCAGAGTTTATCTGTGAGTTTATATCCAGCACTATTTGTTTTATGAAATTTGCTGCACCTCTTTTTTGGTTTGTATATGTATAGAATTATAATGTCTTATTGTTGAATTGAGCCTTAATATAAAATTATTCTCTATTCCTCTTCTTAGTCTCCTTTGAGTTTTGATTTGAAGCTCATTTTATCAGATAGTAGATTAGTGTTGCTTGCTTATTTCCTGGTTCTATTTTCTTGGAATATTTTTGATCATCTTTTCAACCTAAGTTAGAATCTATCTTTGACGATATAGTGTGTTTTTACAAGCTGCAAATGGATGGATTTAAGCCGGGCGTGGTGGCACATGCCTAGCACTCATGAGCCAGAGGTAGTAGGATCGTTGTAAATTCAAGGTCACCCTGAGACTATATAGTAAAGGTCAGCCTGGGCTAGAATGAGATCCTACCTTGAATAACAAAAAAAGTATTGATTTAGTTTTCTGATCTTATATGCTAGTCTTTTTTTAAGTTAGACATTTTATTGAAAATTTTCATATATGTATATAATGTAGTTTGATTATTCCCTCCCATTACCATCTTTTAAAAATTACTTATTTATGAGAAAGAGGCAGATAGATAGATAGATAGATAGATAGATAGATAGATAGATAGATAGATAGATAGATGATAGATAGAGAGAATGGGCATGGCAGGGCAAACTTAACACAGACACATGAGCCACCTTGTGCATCTGGCTTTACATGGGTACTTAATTAGGACATTGAGACTGTTATTATTCAGAGTTATTATTGAATGGTGTACATTAATTTATGCCCTTTTGTTGTTTTATAGTTTTAGTATGGCTGTAGTCCTCATTTGCTTAAAAACTAAGCATTGTTCATTTTTTCTATAGCCTCTTGAATGTATATATCCTTCTCTTGAATAAGTATTCATTCCAGTATCTTGTAATGGGCTGGCTTGGTAGTTATAAATTCCTTTAGCCTGATTTTATTATGGTTGTTTTTTCTCCTATACTTATGAGAGTTAGATTTAATATGTATATTAGTGTTCCTTGGCACCTGTGGTCTTTCTGAACTTTACACTATTCCAAGCTCTTGTGGCTTTTAAAGTCTCCATAGAAAAATCAGCTCTTATTCTGATGGACCTGCATTATATGAGACTTGGTCCTCTCTTCAGCATTCAACATACCTTAAAAATATTTTGTTTATTTGCAAGAAGAGAGAGGGAAAATATGAATAAGGTAGAGGAAATGGGCACACCAGGGCCACTTGCCACTGTAAAGTAACTCCAGATACATGGATCACTTTGCGCATCTGGCTTTATATGGGTACTGGGGAATTGAACCCAGACTGTTAGGCTTTGCTGGCAAGTGCTTTACCTGCTCAGCCATTTTTCCAATATACTTCTATTGTTATGTATATTTGTTGTTTTACCTTTAATATGATATGGAGAATTTTTGTTTGTTTTCAAGGTAAGGTCTCACTCTAGCTGAGGCTGACCTGGAACTCACTCTGTAGTCCCAGGCTGGCTTCAAACTCACAGCAATCCCCCTACCTCTGCCTGTGCTGGAATTAAAGGCATGTGCCACCACTATCGGCTTTGATTTGAAGAATTTCTTTCCTGACCCATCCTATCTATTTAATTTAGTGTTGTCTTTGTCTCTTGTATGTGAATAGGCATTCCTTTCCATAGATATGGAAAATTTTCTTCTGTAATTTCATTGAAATAATTTCTATGCTTTTGACATGGAATTCTCCTTTTATTCTTATAATTCATAGATTTGTTCTTTTCATGGTGTCCCAAAAATATTGCATGTTCCATTCATACATTTAAAAATTATTGACTTTGACTGAGTGATCCAATTCCTACACTTTGTCTTCAAGTTCTTATTTTCTGTCTTCCCCATGAGTTATTTTGTTTGTGAATCTTCCCAATCATCACCACTAATTGCAAAAAGGAGTTTCTCTGACCAAAAAATGAGAGCAACACTAACCTTTGGAAATAAACATAAGTATTTAGAAAGTAGTTTTATGGGCACAACATGTCTATTTAGCTTAACAATGGTAGTAGCTTTCCTCTAGGGATATTGACTTTTGAAAAGGTTTACTGTAAAAACAGGCATGAATTCCCTTGTGTGGAGCAGGCTTAAATCCAATTAAGTCGCTGCTGGTTATCCCCATAACAGTCATGTCCCTATTGCACCAGAGAACTAATCTTGCTTGGCTGGCCAGTTGTATTGTTTGTAGGGTCCACCACTAGTTAAGAGTATTGATGACTTTTCTTCCACAGCAGCTTGAATAGCGCTGTCCATCACTATGGCTACTACCTGGCAGGGATGAGGTTGCTAGCTTAGTACCAGCTTTACTTTTCAGTGGCTAGAAACATGTGGTGTTTTCAGCATGGTATCTTACTTTGTAATTATGGTGGGAACCAAGAGTATTGGCAACAACTTGTATTGTTTTGGAGTCTTCATAGACCCCTGCCCCCTGACCAACAACTCACTGAGAGGTTTCCCATCCCTGGTACTAAGATTTTCCTATAACTTCTTATGGCTCAAATTATATTTTTTGATTATCTAATATAGGTTGCCATATGATTTACTCATATGGTCTTTTTTTGGGTCAAACCTGCCCCCACCCCACGTATCTCCCAGCCTCTTCCCCTGACCCCCTTATATCTTTCAACCTCCAGTATTCTGTCCCTCTACCTATATATTCTGTTTTTGTGTCTTACAATTAAAATCATTAATACATTTGCCTTATCCTTCCATACTAAACAGAAAGTATTTAGAAGTGGCAGTATATCTCTATCTCCCACAATATATTATTTATTCATTTTCAAGTAGAGAGAGAGGAGAGAGGAAAGAGAGAGAGAGAGAGAGAGAGAGAGAGAGAGAGAGAGAGAGAGAGAGAGAGAGAAAGAGAGAACCAGGGCCACCACCTTGTGGGTCTGGCTTATGTGGGTACTGGGGAATTGAACCCAGGGCCTTAGGCACTGGAGGCAAGTGCCTTAACCACTGAGACATCTCTCCAGCCCATGCCATTGGCTTTGTGTGTGTGTGTGTGTGTGTGTGTGTGTGTGTGTGTGTGTGTATGGATGCACACATGTTATGGCATAGGATTAGGATGAGAGTTTATTTGAGTGACTGTCATTCAGCCTCCCAAAGGAACTAATGACAGAAATGCTACTACCATTGTTAATATTTACCTATGTCCTATAAAATACGCCATGAAGGACTAACAATTACTTTAAAAAATTAAGCTGGAGTTTTGTTGGTATTGCTTAAGGAGGGCATGGAAGACAAAGGGTTAAGAGGGTGTTGAATGAGGTCAGAAACCCCGGTGGCTAACCCGGTAGGCGTTTCCCTATCTCCACCCTCAACTCTGAGACTCCCAACCCCCAAAAAAGCAAGCCACATAGACCCAGGTTCGCACCCCAGCTGTTCCTAGAAGGTGGCAGTTCTTCTACCCCCACCATCTGATACGTGCCCAAGCTCACGTCCACATGCAAAGCAGGTATTCACAGGTTGCTGATTTCTGCCAATCTCCATTGTCCATTTCTTTCCCTCCCTCCTCCTCAATTTCTATTTAACCCACAATGCTGCTATAATAAAACGGGATTATTTGTCATGGGATTACTTTCATGCTTTTTCCCCTGGGTCTATGCCCATTATTTTCTCTGGAGAGATGAGCTGAACACTCACAGAGCTGTAACACTTCAACAGGCTCTCAGGCCCAAGGACATGCCTACATGGGTGCCCGGTTTTGGGTCCCCCACCACCGCAGGAGCCATTGGAGCTGCTGCCTCTCAGAGCATGCCAGCTCCCTCCCTCCCAGCAGTGCTCCAGCAGCCGCCCACAGAGCTGTGACACGGAGCGGCCCGGTGAGCTGGCTGGACATGCCTCCACCCACTGCAGGGACCGGCACCCCATGCACGTGCGCCTTGGGGCCAACAGTAGGAGCGCTCTTCACTCCTTGCAAACTGAGACCAGCGGACCTGTCCTGTTCCTTCTTTTTTAAATTAAAACAACAGAGTTTGTACCAAATGCATTAGTTATTATTGCAGTTTAAGTCTATGAGACATATGCACTTATTTCCATATTTTACATGGCAAAACTTAGGCTCATACAGATTAAGTGAATTGTTCAAACACATAACAACTAAGTAGTGAAACCAGATTTCAAATACAGTTATTCTTGATTTCATTGTTTTAAACACAATGCAAGACTATTTTTCCTAATAACCCTGACTTTAAGGGCTTAGGCATTCATTCAATAGATAGGATAGTTGTATGAGAGCATTCCGAGTGTCAGATCTTTTGGCACAGAGTAAATGAAAGTTTCTATTTGATATCACATGGCTCACATACTTGAGAATGATATAGGAAAGTAATCAGATAACAAACATAATTAGTGCTAAGTATTGTGAGGCAAACTAAAGCAAGTGACAGTCTACAGAATGACAGTAGGTGAGGGCATACCATTGTTATTATTGTGTATAGAGTTGTCATAAGATTTCTAAGATACAGTCCTGAATACCATAATTTTAAAGTTTGAAACCCTGAAAGATAAGTATCCCTGATGTTTAGAATCCTGAAAATCACAGCACTTAAAACTTTCCATTGAAATCCTGAATGTTGAATTGCTGAAAGTTGAAATTACCCAAACTACAATTCCCGTGAAAAAAGGCTATATAAGACATATATAAAGCTGAATTATGGAGTATGGGATATGTAATATGGCAATGAAAAATAATTCAGTTAAAAAATTCTTTATTTGATGGGCTGGAGAGATGGCTCAGTGTTTAAGGTACAAAATTGTCAGCAAAATCTAATGACCCAAGTTTGATTCCCCAGTACCCACATAAAACCAGATGTACAAAGTATCTGGAGTTTGTTTGCAGTGGCTAGAGGCCCTGGTGTGCCTATTTTCTCTCTGTCTCTCTGCTTGTAAATAAATAAAATACAAAAAATAAAAATTCTTCATTTGCATACATTGGCATTCATTATAACTGATAAAAGTCTAGGAACTTTTAATGAAGTATAGCCAAATATGCCTGAAGAAGCCAGATATGTATGGTGTTGCAGAAACATGTTTTCAGACAGAATTTGTAACTGAGCAACTGCACAGGACAAACTTCAACTAGAAATACGTACCTGCTATTGGGGAAAGTGCATCTGTTTAATGTCAAGGTTATAGGTAAAATGTTCAACTAGTAGGTAACTAATTAAAGAACTTACAGAGTACATTTGGGGTCGTTGATAAAAGCTAATCATAAAAAAGCTAATCACAAAAGGTGTTCAAACATTAAAGTGAGTAGTGGGCTTATCCTATCTAGAGGAAAGAGAGAGACAAGTCAAAAAACATTTTTTTGCTGATATTGCTTGTGGATTTGGCAGAGTACTGCCTTGGGTGAGCAAGAAGCTGACATCTCAACATAGAGAGAACAGAACAGAATATATAGAAAGCAGCACACAAGATTAATGAAGAGTATCTATTGCTGGAGATAAGCACCATGGCAGTAAGTCATATACTGAGACATGTCACATAAGGTGGAAACATATAATAGGAAAACATGTCAGTGTATATCATACCCTAGAATAATTTCAAAAAGAAAAGTTAGAGTACAAAATACCTATCAAATGGTAGATATTTAAGCAAAGCGTGATACATTCAAACTAGGTGGATTGAATATAAAAAGTCCCCCATAGCCTCATGTATTTTATGACTAAGTCTCATACTTACTCCTAAGCCTTGCTGGAAGAGGTATGCTACTGATGATGGACCTAGGGATTTTAGAGTTTGGCCCACCTTGACAGTGCCAGCAAGCTCCCTCTTACTGCTTCCTCCCTGCTGATGTGTCAAGTTGTAACACCCAGCTGTCTATTTTTGGCATGTTTTCTATGCAAGAATGAAAAGTCCCAAGATTTAAGCTGAACTAAATCCTTTCCTTCCATAAACCACTGCTGGTTGGATGTTTTTGTCTCAGCAAGGGGATTTTAACTGTTATACATTGAAACAATACTTTTTAACAAGCTGTATGAATCTCAGCATATTATGCTTAAGAACCCATATGGAAACTACTATTTAGTGCAGGCCCATGTGTATAAATGTCCAGAAAATTTAGAGATAGAATATAACTTAGTGTTTAACTATGACTATTGGAAGAAATGTGGAGTGACTACAGATTTAAAAAAATTGGACATGAATACAGCAAGAATTATGAGTTACTGTTGCCAGCTGTGGCAGTGCACACATTTAATCTCAGCATTTGGGAGGCAGAGGTAGGAATTTCACTGTGAGTTTGAGACCAGCCTAGCACTACAGAGTGATTTCCAAGTCAGTATGGGTTAGAGTGAGACCCTACCTTGAAAAATACCAAAAAAAAATTACTCTTGCCTAATTCCATTAACAGAGATATTGGTCTTTTCTAGATCTTAGAATTGTGCTGAAATATTATCTCCTTTGGTTGTTCTTGAGCCTGGCAGATATTGGACTAGAACTTATATAAAAAAATTCTCCCAGGTTTTCAGCTCTTTGGACTTGATCAAGAACTACAGATTAGGACTGGAGAGATGGCTTAGTGGTTAAGGCACTTGCCTCCAGTGCCTAAGGTCCCAAGTTCAATTCCCCAATACCCACATAAGTCAGACCAACAAGGTGGTGGCCCTGGTGCTCTCTCTCTCTCTTTCTCTATCTATCTATCTATCTATCTATCTATCTATCTATCTATCTATCTCTGTATCTGCATAATAAAAAAATTAAAAATGTTTAAAAAAGAACTACAGATTAAGCCTCCTATTTATTCACCTTGCCAACTCAAAATCTTGGACATTTCAGCTTCCATAATTTCCAATTTCTCAAGCCAATTTTTTTTAGTAAATTTCTCACTCTCTCTCTATATATAACTATTTTGTTCATTTACTCCTTGTAGACATAGACATTTTTACTAATTTTACGTCATAGCTGTGTTAAATGTTACTATGAAGTTTGGGCCATAAACGTCTCTTTGAGCCTCTGCCTTCAGTTTTCTATTATAATATCTTTGTTTATTTCCCTAATTTTATTTTTTGTTTATTTTCCTTTGGATGACTTGGCTAAAGTTGTATTTATCTTTTCAAAGAACAACTTCTTCATTTCAGTGTTTTTTTCTGTAATTTTTATTCCTATTGCATTAATTTATGCCCTGTTCTTTTTTTAATATATATTTTTTGTCCATAATGAGTTACATTACTTAGTGGGCAAACAATGAGTTGTTATCCCCAATTCCCCAATGCCCCCTCTCTCCATCCCCAATCAGCTGGATATTCTCCTCCATGGATCGTCTTGATCAGTCCTTGTGGCAGGGGACCATGAATAGCCTAGTACTCAGACTGGTTCTCCTGGCCCAAGTGTGTTGTTACTGAGGGGTGCCTTACCTCTGGATAGTCTCCCCCACTACGACTCTCACAATCTTTCTGCCCCCTCTTCTGCTCAGTTCCCTGAGTCGTGGTGGGTGAGTATTAAGGCTGCTTTAGTGTTGTGAGCTTAGGGGTTTTTGTGTCAAAAACTGTTGGTTTCTGTCACCCTGGCTTATCCTGTGTTGATGAATGGCTGTGGCTGTGGGTCCCTTGTTCGTCCTGTCATTCTCTGTGGGATTCCATATGGATCCTCCATGATATGGCTGTGGTGGCTCATCTCTTGCCAGGATCTCAGCTATCTGCCTACGGTCGGATGGTAGGATTAGATGGGTCACAGCTCTCTCACTGCATCCTGAAAAATACAAACACATTTTCCATCAGAGAGCGAGATGAGTCAAGGTTAACAAATATACACAATTCTGGATTACCAAGATTCTATTTTTAGTAGCCTCCCCGTCAGTCACTCGCATAGTGCATCTTTTCTTGTGAGACCAAGAGTACGGGATCTGGTGCCTATCGCCCTGAATCTCCAGTTCTACTCAAGGGCTCCCCCTTGCTAGGTGGAATATTTGGCTGAATTTAAAAGCTGTTGATTGTCTCCCCCAGGCCCAGGCTCCTCCATTGCAGGAGTGCTCTTTCTTGGTTCACTGTTCTCTCCCAGTATGAGGTATGGTCAGCCTACTCATGGACACAGACTGTGTTGCATGCCAGTGGTCTCTGTTTACCCCAGCTGGCGGTGATCAGCTTTCCCTGGCAGCTTGTGCAGTGCCTTCCAGCAATACACTACTTACCACCTGGGGGCTGGTTACCATTCTGGACCTTGAAGAATCTCTCAATGCGGATCGATGGCATTCTGTGGTTTCTTCAGCTACAGGGTTTTGTCTCAGGCCTGGGGAGGGCATTCAAGGGCTTTGACATGATTCTGTCTTTTTTTTTTTTGGAACCTCATGGGTCACTTTGGTCAACAGCTCAGTGAGGGAAGGAACCAGTGACTGGGACCAGGGGTTGTCAGACTGATCAATTATTCACAGGCTTAGACTCTCTCCCCTAATACTCACGGCCCCTCATGTAAGTCGAAGCCCACTACTTGCTCAAAAGGTTACAGCATGCTCATGAGGATTTTATGTTTTTTAACCTAATTTTGTTTAGCCTTATGCTTAAGTAGTTCCCCTCCCCCATACCTAACCCCTCATTCATAACCTCTCACTTCTTTCTACTAGTCTGTGTAGAGTTTACGGTTATCCTGGTTAAGGACCACATATGGGGGAGAATATGCATCGTTTGATTCTCTGTTCTTTTGAGTGTTCCCTTAATAATATCTGCTCAAATTCATACCATTTTTTCCTAAATTTTGATATGTCATTTTTCCTTTAATTCCATCTTGTAAATTTCGCTGTCCATGGATGGGCATTTGGGTTGATTCCAATTCTTGGCTATTATGATTTGAGCTACTATAAATATAGTTGTATGAAATTTCTGCATCGAGATGTAACATCTTGCAGGTAGATGCCTAGTAGAGGGATAGCTGGGTCCATTGGTAGTTCTATGTCCATTCTGTCTAGGAGTCTCCACACTGCTTTCCATAATGGTTGAACAAGTTTGAAATCCCACCAGCAGTGAATGAGGGTTCCTTTTTTTCCATATCCTTGCCAGCAACTATTGTTGTTGGTTTTCTTTATGATTGCCATTCTGACCGGTGTAAGGTGGTACCTCATTGTGGTTTTGATTTGCATTTCCCTGATACTTAAGGATGCTGAGCACTTTCTTAGATGGGACAAGGCCATTTGTGTTTACTCCTCTGTGAATTCTCTGTTGAGATCAATGCTCCATTTTGTGAGGGAGCTGTTTGAGATTTTATTATATACTTTTTTCAGTTCTCTGTACGATCTGGAGATTAGGCCTTTGTCTGAGTTATAACTGATAAAGATCGTCTCCCAGTTTGATGGGGGTCTATTGGCTCTGAGTAGGGTTTGTTTCTCTGTACAGAAGCTTTTGAGCCTGATCAGGTCCCATTGGTTAAGTGATTGTTGTTTATCCTGGGCTGCTGGATATTTGCTCAGGAAATATTTCCCTACTCCTATTTCATGTAGAGTTCCTCCTATTTTTTCTTCCAGGGTGTTCAGGGTTACAGGATTTATATTGAGGTCTCTGATCCACTTGGAGTTGATTTTTGTGCATGGTGAAAGGAGTGGGTCTATTTTCATTTTTTTACACGTGTTTATCCTATTCGTCCAACATCATTTGTTGAAGATGCTATCTTTTGTCCAGTGTGCATTGTTGGCCCCCTTGTCAAAGATAAAATAACTGAAGTTACTTCTAATTAAAGCTGGGTCTTCAATTCTGTTCCATTGATTTGACTGTTTGTATGCCAGTACCATGCTGTTTTAGTTACTATAGCTTTTTAGTATGTTTTGAAGTCAGGGATGGTGATACCTCCTGAGTAGGATTTTTTTTTTATTTAGACTAGTTTTAGATATCTGAGGTCTTTTGCCCTTCCAAATAAATTTAGAGTTTATTTTTTCTCTGTGAAGAAAGAGGTTGTGATTTTTATCGGCATGGCATTGAATCTGTAAATCGCTTTTCACAGGATTGTCATTTTTACTATATTTATTCTCCCTAACCATGAGCATGTAATATCTTTCCATCTTCTCATGTCCTCCTCTATTTCCTTCTTGAGTGTTTCAATATTTTCCTTATATAAGTCCTTTACAACCTTTGTTAGTGATATTCCAAGGTATATGATTTTCGTTGAGGCTATAGAAAATGGGACAGTCTCTCTGATGTCTTTTTCTGTCTGCTTGTCATCTGCATATAGAAAGGCTACTGATTTTTGTGTGTTCATTTTGTATCCTGCCACGTTGCTGAAGGCATTAATCATCTTCAAGAGGTTACTGATTCTATTCTTTGGGTCTGATATATAAAGGATCATGTCATCTG
>PVHP010051301.1:0-11507 GCA_004024765.1 Zapus hudsonius | reverse complement strand
CTGTCTCCTCGCCCTGCTTTGGCCCGGCCTTGGTGACTCCCTCAGCTGGCCTCCTGTCTCCCAGTTCTCCGTGGCCTCATTGAGGTGCGCTCCCCACACTTGGAGGAGCTGCTGACGGCTCTCTTCTCGGCCACTACGGACGCCAGCTGCCCAAGCCCGGCCTCGGGGCCCATTGTGGTGGTGAGCTCTCTGCTGCTGCAGGAGGAGGAGCCCCAGGGCCCCAGCAAGCAGGATGCAGAGGGTGGCTGGTGAGACTGGGCTGGGAGGGTGGCTGGTGGGCAAGGGCTGGGAGGCCACCTGCGGGCCCTGCCCTGACCCCTCCCTCCTGCAGCGTGGAGGCTTCGCGCTTGGGACCTGCGTCCGGGCTGTTGGTGGACTGGCTGGAGAGGCTGGACCCAGAGGTGGTCAGCAGCTGCCCCGACCTACAGCGCCGGCTGCTCTTCTCACGAAGGAAGGTGATAGGTCAGGGCAGAGGGCACTGGCCAGGGGCCTTTTAGCTGCACTGCCGTTTGAGGCTGTGTCCTTCAGCCCCAGAGGAGAGGCGGGGTCAGCTAGGGCTGCTGCCCTGAGCCCAGCCAGATCGCATGTCCCCTCTGGTCAACATGGCTGCAAATCTGGTCCTCGGCTTGGGGCTGGGGGTGGGGCAGCCATCCCCAAAGCCTGTAGTCTGAGGGGCACAAGTCTGCCTAAGGAGAATGAGTCAGCAGAAGGGGGAGAGGTGAGGGCTCTTCAGCACCTGCCCAGTGGGGTACAAGCTCTTCAGGGACCCTCATTGCATGAAGTCACCCTGTGTGGAAGAGAGGGGATGGTGCAGGGCCAGGGAAACGCCCTGCACCCACTTTCTGAGCACCTGCATCAGGATGTGGTCAGCCGGTCTGACTCACCAGAGCCAGCACTCCCAAGGCCCAGCAGGCACATCTCAACTTCCTTCTTCCCCAGGGCAAAGGTCACTCTGGTGCCCAGGTGCTGTCTTTCCGCCCCTACCTTCTGGCCCTTCTCACACACCAGTCCCGGTGGTCCACACTGCACCGCTGTATCCGTGTCCTGCTGAGCAAGAGCCGGGAGCAGAGGTGAGGTCTGGCCAGCAGGTACCCCGGGTAGCCCAGCTGGGTGCAGCTGCCTGGAAGCCCTGGGGTGCGTCCCTGCTCTGGGGACCAGACCTGTGTTCTGGCAGCCACAACAATGGGCTCCCCACACCCAACCTTCACACCTCTGCTGGGGTCAGCACACCTCACTTTAGGGAAGCATCTTCTAGTGGCCAGGCCCCCTGTGTGTCCTCCTGCAGGGGCATGAGTGTCCAGCTGTGGCTGTCCAGCCAGGGGCCCGAGCAGTTCGGTCACTTCGATCTTGCCCTTGCTGAGTTCCCTATCTGGAGAACCCCGAAGGTCCTAGCTGTGGTCCCCGCTGTACTGGCCAAGGGGGTGCCAGGCATGGTGCGGCGCTAACTCCATCATGCCCGGCTCTCCTGGCTCTGAGGGGCAAATCTGTTGCCTGAATTTGCTCTGTGGGATGAGGTTGAGCAAGCAGAGGGAGGGCATGGTCCAGGGAGAACCGTGCTCAGCTAGAGGATCCCCTCAGAAGGGTCTGGGGCCTCCCCAGGAAGTTCACCCTGGCTCAGCTGGCCCGCCTCCTTCCTTGCAGGCTTGACCCCTCGGTCTCTCTGGATTTCCTCTGGGCCTGCATCCATGTTCCCCGCATCTGGCAGGGCAGGGACCAGCGCACCCCACAGGCAGGTCTTTGGGGGGTGTTCTGGCCCATGGGTAGTGGGTGGTCCCATGTCCTGACACTGCCTGGTGGCCTCCTTACAGAAGCGGCGAGAGGAGCTGGTTCTCCGCATCCAGGGCCCGGAGCTGCTCAGCCTGGTGGAGCTGATCCTGGCTGAGGCGGAGACCCGGAGCCAGGATGGGGACAGCGCCGCCTGCACCCTCATCCAGACTCGGCTGCCCCTGCTGCTCAGCTGCTGCCGGGGTGATGACGAGAGTGTCGGGAAAGTGACGGAGTACCTGACAGGCTGCATCCAACAGCGGGGAGATAGGTCGGTGCCTGGGCCCTTTGTCCCCTTCGGTGGACCAGTACTGTCCTCATCCGGTGACTGTGACCTGGGTATCTGGTTCTTGCAGCTTGCTGGGCCAGCGCTCCCGAGACCTGCTGCTGCAGCTCTACCTGCAGCGGCCAGAGCTGCGGGTGCCTGTGCCGGAGGTCCTGCTGTCCCGAGAAGGCGCCACCAGCAGCAGCGTCTGCAAGGTGAGGAGGGGGGCTGTCCTGCCCGTTTCTGAGGGCAGAGCCCTTGGGTGACAGCCATCCCCAGAGTGTCCCAGGTTCGGCAGGGTGGGTCAGCACTGTCCTCTGGGCTCCTGCTCCTGCCGTGGCTCACCCAGCCTGAGGTGCCTCCCTCCCTCCAGCTGGACGGGCTCATCCACCGCTTCATCATGCTGCTCGCAGACACCAGCGACTCCCGCTCATCGGAGAGCCGGGTGGCCGATGCCAACATGGCCTGTCGAAAGCTGGCTGTGGCCCACCCCATCCTGCTCCTGAGGTATACTGGGTAGGGTCTCGTGGGAACAGCTGGCTCTGGGTGGAGGTGTGACCCCAAGCACCCTTCTGCTCCCCCGCAGGCACCTACCAATGATCGCAGCCCTCCTGCACGGCCGCACCCACCTGAACTTCCAGGAGTTTCGTCAGCAGAACCACCTGGCCTTCTTCCTGCACGTGCTGGGCATCCTGGAGCTGCTGCAGCCGCGCGTCTTCCAGAGCGAGCACCAGGGGGCGCTGTGGGACTGCCTGCTCTCCTTCATCCGCTTGCTCCTGGTGGGCTTCCGTCCGCCTCCCTTCTGCTTCTTCAGCCTTTCTCTAACCAGGCTGGTTGGAGTGGAGAGCTGAACTTGTAACCCTAGCGCCAGGGCCAAAGCCAGGCCACCTGCCCAGTAGCTTCTCTGTCCTCAGAGGCCTTCAGCACCTCCTGGGCCCGGGGAGCCCCGTGCGAGGCCCTCAGCCTGGGGCCACGTCCTCACACGCCCCAGTCACACTCCTGGGATCCCAGCATTGGGGAGCTTGAGGCGAGGGAGGTACAGGGGTCCCAGGCCAGGCTTAGCCTGTCTCCAGCCTAGCCTGGTCCCTGTAGCCATTGCGCAGTGGCCGGGGCTCAGCCAGGTGGGATGTGGGGACCACGAGGCTCTGATCAGTTCCGCCTCCTCTGCAGAACTACCGGAAGTCTTCCCGCCACCTGGCACCCTTCATCAGCAAGTTCGTGCAGTTCATCCACAAGTACGTGGCCTGCAGTGCCCCGGCGGCCGTGTCCTTCCTGCAAAAGCATGCGGAGCCCCTGCAGTGAGTGTCCACAGCCCTGGGGGCTACGTCCATGTCAGGGTGGAGTTCAAGGCAGGAGACACAGCTCAGGAAGGGTATTTGCTGTCTGGAACACTTGGCTGGACAGCAGTAGATGGCCCCCTCTGAACTGCTGTCCTTGCAGCTCTCGGGCCTCCCCGTCCTCTCCTCCCTGCCCACCATCGCTCCTCCCCACTTCTCTGCCTCTGAGTACCTCCTCAGGGTAAAAGCAGGCTCTCTCCCTAGTGACCTGTCCTTTGACAACGGTGATCTGGTGATGCTGAAGTCCCTCCTGGCAGGGCTCAGCCTCCCCAGCCGGGATGGCAGAGCTGACCAAGGCCTGGACGATGACGGCGAGGGTGAGTACAGACAGCGGGCTCTTGGGCAGGCTTTGGGGAGTCCTGGCAGCCCCAGCATCGTGGACAGACTGACCAAGCCTCTTGGGAATGTTGGTCCTGCTACACTGCCTCAGGTGTCACCACTTGGACTTCCCAGGCCCACTGGGCAGGCTGTCCTCAGGTCTCCTTGCCCACCTGATAGTAACACACATTCCAGTCGGGGCTCTGTCTTTTGCTGATGTGGTCACTGGAGGATAGGTCAGTGAGCCTAGGGCCCCTAGTGGCCTGGTGGTTGAGGCTAGGTGACCGTGTCTTTCTGTGTCCTGGGTTTGGCTAGGTGGTTGAGTATCACCCAGGGGCCATCTGTGAAGACGCTCCACAGAGCCTCCCTCCGCAGAGGTGCTCTTGAGGCACCTCGTGGGCAGAGGAGGGAGGATGTGCTGTCCTGGCTGGTTCTGGGCATTGGGAGAAACCAGAAGTCCCTGGGGCAGCTCCCAGCAGCCGTATGGTACTACCACTGAGTGCTTGCCTGTGCTGGACAAGGCTTGGTCCCAGGCGATGGCCAGTGTGTTACTGGGAAGGACACTAGGTGTCCACAGGGCTGTGGGGACAGTTAGCCCGGTGCCTGGCCATCCCCAGCCCTGACTGCCTCTTGCAGATGAGCACTCGGCCAGCTCGCTACCGCTTGTCAGCGTCTCCCTTTGCACCCCACTGACCGTGGCCGACGTGGCCCCGCACATGAAGAGGCTCTCACGGGGCCAGGCTGTCGAGGGTGAGTGGGCCGACTTCTCCCAGCTCTGGGTGCTTGGAGAGCCTCTAAAGCTTGGAGTATTTAAGGAGGACCCGACAGGCGTGGCTGGAAGGACGATCAGTGTGGTCAGTGAAGGGTGGGCCAAACAGGGCTGCTCGGAGCATCCGGTCCTCACTGGAGGTCAGTATGTGGCCGAGTGACCTGCAGGGGGTCTCAGGGAGAGAGACTGCTGAGTGTGGCTCCAATAGTCTGCCCTCCCCAGCCCCTTCTCAGATCCTGGGTGCGTACCTTGGGGAGTTTCTGAGGGCTGGGGTACCTGGGGACATGTCCCTCCCTACTTCTGGGCTGCTCCAAGTGGGAGGAAGTCCCTAGTCCCCAGCCTGTCTCTCTTCACCTCAGATCTGCTAGAGGCTCTGAGCGACATAGATGAGATGTCCCGTCGGAGGCCCGAGGTCCTGGGCTTCTTCTCGGTGAGGAGGGCTGAGGGGCTGGGCTCTGGGGGGTGAGCCCTGGGCAAGCACCATCCCATGTGCTCACAAGGCAGCAGTAGGCCAGGCAGGCAAGCCCTCTGACCTCGCGGCACCTGTGGCCATGTGCCCCTGCCACCTGATGATGGGGCCTTGGGAACCAGCCCTGCCACCAGCCTGAGCCCATGCTCACCTCCCACCCTCCCACCCGAGCAGACCAACTTGCAGCGGCTGATGAGCTCTGCTGAGGAGTCCTGCCGCAGCCTGGCCTTCAGCCTGGCTCTGCGCTCCATCCAGAACAACCCCAGGTGAGCCAGCGCCCCCGCCTGACCAGGCCTGGGTACAGCGTGGTGTCTGGGCCGGGCCGGGCCAGTGTCTCCTGGGCACTTGGGCCCAGAGTTGTGCCTACTTGAATGTGTCTCTTTGTAGCATCGCTGCCGACTTCCTCCCCACCTTCATGTATTGCCTGGGCAGCCGGGACTTTGAGGTGGTGCAGACGGCCCTCAGGAACCTGCCCGAGTACACCCTCCTCTGCCAAGGTGAGTTGCCCGCTGCACTGCCGGGAAGTGTGGCCTGGCGCTGCCTGGTGGCGCCCTGAGCACGCCTCTCCCACAGAGCACGCAGCCGTGTTGCTGCATCGCGCCTTCCTGGTGGGCATGTACGGCCAGGTGGACACCAGCGCCCACATCTCCGAAGCCCTGAGGATCCTGCACATGGAGGCCGCTGTGTGAGCCAGGGGGTGCCGCCGCAGGAGCCCAGAGCAGCACTTCACCGTCCTGAGGGTTCGCTGTCTGGATCACAGCAGAACCATGGGGGACATGCGCCGCGAAAGCAAGGAGAGGCCGACGTGCCGGTGGGCACAGTGAGGCTGTTGTAAAGGAAATGCTGACCTCGCGCATCCTGGCCTGGCCTGTGTTGTCCCTGGGCTCCCATGCTCGGTACTGTGATGCCAGGGAGATGGCCCGATGGAGTCTCCCATGAGCAGTGCCAGCTGCTCCCGGCCATTGGTCTTCCCTGTGATCACTGCCTGAGCTTAACTGGGCTGTGTGGTCTCACCTCAGAATGCAGTGTCCTGGAGAGCCGAGCATGGGCGTTGGCCGGGAACAGTCCAGGTCGCCCACCCCCTGGGCAGCCAGCGCCAGGGGCCGTCGGCAAGCCCTGGGAGGCAGGTCAGTGAGGGGGCCGGCTGGTATAGTGGTTCTCGGCTCTTCCCCAGTGGGCTCACCCTGGGCCTCTTTGGCTGCAGAGGTGTACCCTCCTAGCTGGTCCCTCACCTTGAAGCATGAGCCCTTCTTGCTTGTGCAGCCTGCTCCCCACACTACTTTGGCAGTGTGCCCTGGTGCCTGTGCTATCCGTGGCCACCAGAGGGCACCGCGGCCTAGGAAAGCAGCCCAGGGCCAGCTTCACAAATCACACTGCCTCTGGAGGTGCCCTTGCCAGCCCTTATTGCACCTGTCTGTCCAGTTCTCCCTGGAAACATGGGTCTGATGACCAAGACCCCAGTGTGCTGTACCGGCTTTGTCTCCACCGCCTGGACCTGACAGGCTGCCCTGGGGGATGGCTTGGAGCCCAGGTTTGCTGGGGGGGGGGGGTGGTGCAGAACTGACCCCAGGGGGATCCACGCCCAGTGTACAGAGCTTTTCACCCACATGTGCCAGAGCTAGTCTCAACAGGTGCTGTAAGCACCTGGGGAGCCCCCCTCAGTGTCACACATGGATAAAGGGCAAGTTCAGAGGCTGTGCGGGCAGCAGAGGGGCCGAGTGGCTCTTGGTGCCCCTGTGCTTGCCTGGCCTCAGGGTAGAAGTCCCTGAGCTCAGCCTGGGGCGGGTCACTCCGTCCCACAGGGTCAGCTCAGGCCCCACTGCGTGCCCTACACCCACTTTAGCCTACCCTTGGGCCCGAGCCTGGGGCCTTTGCCCTCACACCAGAGGGTAGCTCCAAGAGACGGTGCCCACCCCTGATAGAACCTTCCAGGTGCTGATCTTCAGCACCCAGCTATATCGCCTCTGAAACCCAAGCCCTCCTCGATAGGTGCTTCCTGCCAGGTGGGAGGTGGGTGGAGCTGTGGCTGAGGGCCTGCCTACCTGAGTGCCCCCATGAGGCGGAAAGAGAATGCTGGAGGGGCTGCTAGGGCCAGGCCCCAGGACCATCAGTCCCTGCCAACCTTAAGCCTGCCCAGAGGCTACTGATGTCAGGTGCAGTGTGAGTAGAAGGCTGAGGCTAGATCCCGTGTTCTCTGGCCAGCTGTGTATGAGACAGGACATTAGTCCGTGCCCCAGGTGGCGCACACATCCAGTTGACTGCTGCTGCCCTTGCAGTCCAGACCCGGGCAGACCACCTGCCTCTGTGGCCTCGGTTCCTGCCCGGGAGGGACAGACAGGGTTCCATCAGAATCCATCCGGAAGCAGCTCAAAACCCGGCTCCTACTCTGATGTCTACTCCCCAAAGGCCTCAGGGACCAGTTTTGGGTCGCTTGGCTGACCCCAAGGCACAGAGCAGCAGTTCTGGGATGGAGCGTGCCTGCGATTAGAACCCTAGTAGCCCCCCCCCCCCAAGAAGACCAGCCTAGCTGCTAGCCCTAGAGCTCCCTTCGTTCTCGGGAGGCAGAGTCAGGGCAATCCCTGGACTTCCTCCACCAGGTGGGGCGTTGCTGTGGTGGTGAGCTCACCTGCACCCTCCCTCGGTTTTATTTTCAGTCCAGGGTATGGGTGGCCTTGACCTTCACCCAGGGTAGGTGGGGGCGGGGCCGCAGGAACAGGGTTGACCTCAAGCTCACCTGGGAGGCTCGGCCTCACAGACCAAGGAGGCTCACAGTGGCTCAGGGTCACAGGAAGGGTGGGAGCACGTGTGGCCCGAGGGGTGCTGGGGACCCTCCCCTGTTGCTTCCAGAGCGCTGCATGAACTCTGACCCTGATAGCTGGCCAGCAGGCTGGGGTCATTCCAGGTGTCTCTGCAAGGGACATGGCTGGAGACCTCCTGGGACTTGACCTGCCAGACGCTCCAGGAGGATGAGCAGGCCGAACTAGAAGTCCAAGTTCCCTTTCATCCCGGGTGTAGTCCTGAAAAGCCAACCTGCCGGCTCTATGCCCACCGGGCCAGAGGAGAAAGGCCTGTTGAGTCTTGAGGGATGCGGAGGTTTCCAGGGGGTCCTTCTGCTTGCTGACTTGCAGGTGGGGGCTCGAGGCTCTCACTGACCATCGCCCTGAAGGGAACCTTGGGATGAGGGGCCGAGGGTGGGCTTGACTCAAGTGTCTTATGACATTCATCCAGGGAGAGGGCAAAGCCCTTGCCCAGGGCCCTGCTGTGCACCCTGGGTGGCTCTGGGGTTCTGGGACCATAGAGTTGGGCCTTGTGCACAAGGCTCCCCCCATCTGGTATAATAGAATAAACAATATGCTCAGAGGGCTGAAGAGATGGCTTAGTGGTTAAGGCGTTTGCCTGCAAAGCAGAAGGATCCTGGTTTGATTCAATACCCACATAAAGCCAGATGCACAGGGAGGTGTGTGTGTGTGTTCATTTGCGGTGGCTGGAGGCCCTGGCTTGCCCCTTCTCTGTCTTCTCTCAAAAAATAGTTTCAAGAAAGAATATGCCTGGAACCTGCATAGCAGGAGGGGGTAATGACATCAGGGCAGAAGAACTGACTAGCTGGAAAGAAGGGATTCAGTGGAGGGAGAAAGGGGTGTCGGGGAGGGGCTTATAATAATGGCATATTGTCTGCATTTATGGAAGTTGTCAATAAAAAGTTAAAAGGGGGCTGGGAGATTGCCCAGTGGCTGAGCACTTGATTGTAAAGCCCAACGGCCTGGGTTCGATTCCCCAGGACCCACATAAAGCCAAATGCACAAAGTGGCGCGTGCATCTGGAGTTCGTTTACAGTGGCAGGAGGATCTGGCATGTCCATCTGCTCTCTGTCTCCCTTTCTCTGCTCTCAAAAATATTTTTTAGCCAGGTGTGGTGGCACACGCCTTTAATCCCAGCCCTCTGGAGACCAAGGTAGGAGGATTGCTGTGAATTAGGTTGAACCAGCCCCCATAAATAATTTTTTTTTTTTTTTTTTTTTGGTTTTTCAAGGTCGGGTCTCACTAGCCCAGGCTGACCTGGAATTCACTCTGTAGTCTCAGGGTGGCCTTGAACTCATGGCGATCCTCCTACCTCTGCCTCCCGAGTGCTGGGATTAAAGGCGTGTGCCACCACACCTGATTTAATAATTTTTTAAAGAATATGCCTTGGGGGCTGCAAAGATTCCTCAGTGGTTAACTGTGCTTGCTTGCAGTTCCCAAGCCACCCACGCAGGCTGGATGGAAAGAGTGGCTCAGGTGTGGGTTTGGCTTGCGGTGGCAGGAGGCCCTGTGTGTGCCCAAAGGGGGGGCTGGAGAAATGGCTCAGTGGTTGAAGGCACTTGCTTGCAAAGCCTAGTGGCCTGGATTCATTAAACAGCCAAATGCACAAAGTGGTGCGTGTATCTGGAGTTCATTTGCAGTGGCAGGAGGCCCTGGTGTGCCCATTCTGTGTGTGTCTTTGCAAATAAAATATTTTTTTAAATAGGGCTCAGCAGTTAAAGGCCTGATGCCCCAAGTTGGATTCCCCCATTCCCATGTAAAGCCAGATGAATAAAGTGGCACATACATCTGGAGTTCATTTGCAGTGGCAAGAGGCCCTGGTGCACCCACCCATTCTCTCTTCCTTCTCTCTGCTTGCAAGTAAATAATTTAGAATATTCTTTAAAAGTAAATTTAAATTAGCCAGGTGTGGTATCACCTGGGAGGCAGAGGTAGGAGGATCTCCGGGAGCTCAAGGCCACCCTGAGATGACATCCGGAATTCCAGGGCAGCCTGGGCTAGAGCGAGACCCTACCTTGAAAAACCAAAATAAGATAAAAAAATAATCAAAGATCGTGTCTGCTGCTGTCCGAACAGAGGAGGGCCTGCCTTCTTCCATCCACGGGCCCACTGCCCTCGACAGCACGGGCACTTTTTCGTGAGTGGCGAGCCAGACCCCATTACAAGGGTTCCTATAAATGGCGTGAAGAGGATTAATAATGTATTTATAACACGTCGTCGTGGTAGCCAAAAATGATCTATAAATGTGCGGTAAATGTTTTATAATGTTTTTGTAACCCGTTATAAATGATAAATGGCAGACTATAGATGCCAGATCAAATATTTATAACGCATTGTGCACGACGCTGGGCTGCTACAGTTCAGGAAAACCATTAATAATAAAGTGGCTGGAAATGCAAACGTTACCAACATGCCCAGCAAAGCTATTTATAATGAAATGTAAAATTTGGTTGTTGGAAGCAGACCACAGCCGAACACGGTCCAGCGTCTCCTGAAGCCTGAGGGGTGGGGGCAGGGCGGGAATAGTCCTGAGGTCACCGTCGCTGGCCCCGAAATGAGCTCTCAATAAACGTCCTGCACGCCGTGGCCAGCCCTGTGCCTTGGGTCCGATTAGTGGATGGCTCTTACGGGGTGGCCTGTGTGAGCTCCGTCTCCTGCCTGGGGCCACAGGGGTGCCAGAGGAGTGAGCCGTTAGCTGACTGTGACTTTGGGGGTCCGGGAAGGAGAAGACATTTCTTGGATGCTGGAGGCCGACCCTGTGGACAAGCCACTCTGGGGAGCCTCTGTGGCACAGCACTGTAAAGGCTCTGAGAAGTCCCGCAGCAAACAGCTCAAGCCTGAGCCCCGTGCTTTTTGTAGGAGCTCTGTTCCTGCCTTCCTGATGTCAGCCATGTGGGGCAGGGGCGGCCCTTCCCGCTGCAGCCTGCACTGCCTGGGAGACATAGACACCCAGTGTTTGATGTGGTGGCCCCTGGGAGCCAGCCTGGGCTACAGGGAGACCCTGCCACAGAAAAAGGCCAAAACTGCCTTTGATATTGAAATGACTTTCCCTGGACCCCCAGCACACGGGGAGAAAGAAGCGTGGGGGCAGGCTGGCCTGGGTGTCCGCCCTGGCCTAGGGTGGCCACTGGGGTACACCAGCCGGACTCACCCTGCCCGCAAGCCCGCGTCCTACATGGGGCAGGGCTCCCCTCCCGTGGCATCTCTGCCTGTTCCTCCTCCTCTCTTCCTCTTCTCCACTCTGACATCCTCTCCCTGGAGAAGTCATCCTTGGCCTTTCTGACTCATGGTCTGGGTCCCTTGCCCCACCCACCACCACCCCTTCTCACAAAACATGTGTCCCCGGGGAATGTCACAGATACAAGCATGTCCACTGTGCACAGCGGGGCACGGAGGGGATCTTGGCTACCTGGCCCTGTGGACTCACCCCTCCACCAGCTTCTAGGTCCTTTCCAGTCTTTGAAACGTAGCCCGCAGACAGGGCTCGGCGGCCCTCAGAGAGCAGGGTGGCCTGTCCCCATCCTCACAGATGGCTCTGCTGAGTAAGGGCACTCAGCAAGCAAGTTGACCAAGCAGTAGTGGGCACAGAGCAGGGAACCGACAGATGGGGAGAGATGGGTTTGGGAACCTGGGGCTCAATGTTAGGTGAGGTGGGGAAGAGGTGAGGGGCCAGCCAGGAGGGGAGATGCAAAGGTCCTTCGGCCCAGGTGGGGAGAGAGGAGGCCGGCAGGTGAGGAGGGCGCAGGCTCCCGTAGAATTCCAGAAAGCCAGTGGTAAGGACCAGGGG
>PVHP010051300.1:0-11522 GCA_004024765.1 Zapus hudsonius | reverse complement strand
CTGGCATGCCCATTCTCTCTCTCTCTCTCTCTCTCTCTCTCTCTCTCTCTCTCTCTCTCTCTCTCTCTCTCTCTCTCTTTCTCTCTCTCTCTCTCTCTCTGTACGTCGCTTTCTCTCTGTGTGTATCTTCTCTCTATCTTTCTCTGTGTCTTCTCTCTGTCTCTCTCTGCTTGAAAATAAGTCAATAAAATATTTTTTTAAAACGCTACATTTGAAAGGGCAGAGTGAAGGAGGATGAGGGGTTGAGGGGGAATATCAGCTGAGGGGTTTACAAACTGATACCTATGAACTTCAAGTGCGGTTCCAGGTGTGGTGATCCCTGGAGAGCTCTGGAAGAAAAAAAACTCCAACAATGATAACAGCAGGCCTGGGGGAGACAATCAACGGCAAGATAAGAAAAAGTCAAAATCCAAATTCAACAAGGTCTTCCGAAAAAATGTCTCAGACTCAAAAATCAACTCATTCCTGCCCACCCATCTAAGATGGCCTAGGAGGGGAGCTGCGGTCCCTCTGTCTACACAAGCTTTGGTCCCTCCTGAGCTTCCCTCTACTAATTATTATTATTTTTTAATCTGACATCTTAAAACCAACAACATGAACTGTCGAGTCATCTCTTTAGAAATGGACACATGTACTGGGAATGGTGCTCCGTGGCAGTGTCTCCCAGTGGGCTTGAGGGCTGGGTTCCATGCCTAGCATCCACAAGAGGAAATAATCACAATAATAAGGTGGGCATCCCTGTGCCTACACTCCCCCAGGGCACCTGCAAGGAGCAGTGTGGCCAGGCTGTCACTAGTTTGCATGCAGATGCTCCGGGGTCCCCTCAGGCCCAGCAGCCCACAAGGTCCAGGCAAGTTTCAGGGTCCTTGTCCTGGATCTAGGAACAGTGACTTTAGCCACAATGTTAAGCTAACACACGGATGTACTTTTCTAGTGTGAAAATGGTTGAGCACCAGTAATTTCCTAAATTTACCCTTAGATACTCTGGCTGTTCCCCAGAGGCCCCTGGCCACCCTCACAACACTCCCTCTCCTCAAATGACCACAGTCATTCTCCTCATAGGTCTTCACATACTGGCTTCTCGCTCCCTTCTCAGATGCCACATCTGGCCAGCTGGGACTCACTGTCAGGATCAGGTGCAACCAGGAGGGGGGCTTCTTGAGAAAACTAATTGTCACCTGATCCTGCCGAGGCCTAGATTCTCCTAAAGGACCATCTTTTCAAATATTAATCGCAAATATTTATATAGAATCTATTCTGAACTAGTGCCAGACATGACTGTGTATTGGATGTTTGACCACAGCTGGTGAAATAACAAAGTCATTGACTTAGCTGGATGTATGATGATGTCAGGAAAAAGTGTGTATATGCGTGTGTGTGTGTGTGTGTGTGTGTGCGTGTGTGTGCGTGTGTGTATAATTTAACTCCCACAGTAGCACTATAAGGTACGTGCTTGTTTGGTGAGTTTTGTTGTTGTTTTGAGATAGTGTCTCACTATGTGAAGCCTAGACTGACCTTGAATTTGCTATTTTCCTGCCCCAGCCTCCTGAATATGGAATTACAAGTGTATGCCTCCATGCCTGATTTTTTTTTATTAAAATATTTTATTTAACTGGGAGTAGTGGCACACACCTTTAATCCCAGCACTCGGGAGGCAGAGGTAGGAAGATCACCGTGAGTTCAAGGCCACCCTGAGACTACATAGTGAATTCCAGGTTAGCCTGGACTAGAGAGAGACCCTACCTCGAAAAACAAAAAAAAAATTTATTTATTCATTTTTCAAGCAGAGAGATACAGAGAGAGAGAGAGAGAGAGAGAGAGAGAGAGAGAGAGAGAGAGAGAGAGAGAGAGAGCGAGCACCGGGGCCACCACCTTGTGGGTCTGGCTTATGTGGGTCCTGGGGAATTGAACCAGGAGCCTTAGGCACTGGAGGCAAGTGCCTTAATCGCTGAACCATCTCTCCAGCCTCATGCCGGTTGTTTTTTTTTAATTTAATATGATTCCTAGAAATTTGGAAACTTTAATCCAGACCTGATAGCCCAGACCAATAATCCCAGCTATTTGACAGGCTGAGTCAGGAGGAACATGAGTTCTGCTTCGAAGCATAAAGTAGAAAGAGGGCTATAGATGCAGCTCCCCGGGGCAGGCAGGCACTCCCCAGCACACATAGGACCCTAGCAGGCTCCCCCAGTATACAAAAATATAGTCATGACAACAAAAGTTCATCCATAACATTCTATTTTCACTGGGCACCCTGTTCTAGAAGAGTCTGTTAGCTAGTAAATAAATACGTGTACGTATGTAATATACTGATAACACTTCACAGTGATGAATGCTTTTTTAAAAGGGAAGACAGCCAGGCATGATGGCGCACACCTTTAATCCCAGCACTCGGGAGGCAGAGGTAGGAGGATGGCTGTGAGTTCCAGGCCAGCCTGAGCTACATAGTGAATTCCAGTTCAGCTTGAACTTGAGTGAGACCCTACCTCCAAAAAAAATTTTTTAAAGGAAGGGAGATAAAGTGGAGAGAGGGAAAGAAGAAGAGGGCTCTGGGTGGTTTTATTTTAGAGGTTTTCATGAAGTCATGTGCAATAAATCTTAACTTTTTCATTTTGTTTTTTCAAGGTAACTGGAGTTACAGACACACGTGGCCACACCCAGCTGTTTATGTAAGTCCTGGGGACGGAACTGTCAGGTCTATCAGGCCGCCCCAGGCCTGCACAGGAAATACTCCTGACTGCAGAGCCATCTCCCGTCTGATAAACCTTTCTAGAAAATGTGGGTAGCATCTGCTCTTCCGTGGTACTGTCAGTTAAAGGATGGAAAAGCAGAGAACTGAGGGAAAGATTTCTTGCCTCCTTCCTTAGACACCCATCGACACTCTGGAGCCAGGAACAGTGATTTTTCTCTTGTAAACAAAAATGACCTGAGAACCATCTCATTTAAGCACAAGTAATAAAGATTTTACGAGATAGATTTTTTTCCTTTCTCTGTAGCTATTTGCAGCCACGTTATCCATTGTTATTTAATTCCTATAAAATAAAACAAAACCACTCGGGAGGCAGAGGTGGGAGGATCGCCATGAGTTCAAGGCCATCCTGAGACTCCATAGTGAATTCCAGGTCAGCCTGGACTAGAGTGAGACCCAACCTCGAAAAACCAAAAATAAATAAATAAATAAATGAATGAATAAATAAATAATAGCCGGGCGTGGTGCCGCACGCCTTTAATCCCAGCACTCGGGAGGCAGAGGTAGGAGGATCACCATGAGTTCAAAGCCAGCCTGAGACTACAGAGTGAATTCCAGGTCAGCCTGGGCTAGAGCGAGACCCTACCTCGAAAAACCAAAAAATAAATAAATAAATAATAAAATAAATAAAGAAATAATAAAACAAAACAAAACCCCTGTCTGATGATCAGGGAAAGAGGCAAGAATCAGCGCTCTGCCTCTCACGGGCACAGCTCAATTCCCAAGAGCCGCCACGCTTTCTTTGCTACCGAGTGAATGCACAGTGGTGGAAATTCTCTTTATAGAAGGTCGAGGCACTTTTTAAACCTCCTGGATTAAGAGTGTGGCTATTACTGGCATAAGGGAACATGAGCACCTTTGAGAAGCCTAGACACCTCCGCCCGCCCCGGGGAACGAAGGTAAGCAGAGAAGGAAACCAGAGGGCTGTTGAAACTGTCGCAAGCCCTTGAACTTGGATCCAGAGGAAGGCCTCAAACTGTCAGGTGCGCACAATCAGAGGCCTGTTTATCAGCTGGGCTCCATCAGATGCAGGTGCCCGGTGTTCACCACATGCTAATCAGGCTTGACAATGAACTTGGTGTGGGTCTGGGAGTCGAACAGGGAGATTTTGTGCACCTCTCAAAAGCTGTATTGAGTGACAACCAACGCAGCAGGGTAAATCAGGGCGGAGTGCTCACGTTCGTGTTTAGAGCACTTCAGTCATGGCAGAGATCATGTGTGCTGACCTCAGCCTTGCCGGAGAGGACAGAAGCTAACCTGTGAGAATCCAGCCTCTCTTCCTACTGGGCAGGAGAAAGTTCTGCTTAATTACCAGCTTTGGGTTTCAAATGAATCAAAGACTTTCGCTCCAGCCCTGTTCTCACACCTCCACCTCCTCCCAGAAAGAAAGGTCAGGAGAGCATTTACTGTCTTCTCCAAAAATGATTTCCAGTTTTTCTTAGTGACTCAAAAATAACCCAGCAGGGCTGGAGAGATGGCTCAGCTGTTAAGGCACTTGCCTCCAGTGCCTAAGGCTCTGGGTTCAATTCCCCAGGACTCACATAAGCCAGACCCACAAGGTGGTGAACCTGGTGTGCTCTCTCTTTCTCTCCTCTCTCTTTCTCTCTCTCTGTATGTTATGGTTTGATCCAGGTGTCCCCCACAAACAAATGAATGTGTTCTGATAGATCGATCCTCAGCTGATGGCAGTTTGGGTTTTACAACCTCAATGAAGCTGTGTTGTTGGGGACGGGTTTATGGGGTTATAAGCCAGCTTCCCCTTGCCAGTGTTTGGCACAATCTCCTGCTGCTGTTTCCAGTGCTGTGGCAGAGGTGATGTCCAGCCCTCTGCTCATGCCATCGTTTTCCCTGCCAGGATGGAGTCTCCCCTCGAGTCCGTAAGCCAAATAAACCCATTCCTCTACAAGCCACTTTTGCTAGGGTTCTTTCTGCGCAGCAACTAGAATGCTGACCGCAACACTGTATCTCTCTGCTTGAAAATGAATAAATAAAATATTAAAAAAAAAAACAATCCAGCAGCAGCCAATAGCTTCCTGGTCAGTTTCTGAGAGTGACTCACACCGAGGAGGCGTTATTTAGGGAGACATTATCTAAGGGTGTGGTCCAAGTCTCGGATGACCTTGAAGAATAATGCTGCTTATTATTTGTGTTGGTACTTGTAAGCTTCAAGGTTAGTGAAATGGTTAATTCTATTTTGTCCATAGCCAATATATGTGACCCGACAGACTCACTAAATAGGACTCGACCCACCCCATTCCACACATTCCAAGATCTCGCCCACAATTCACGTGTCTGTAAAAGTTCCCAGATCCATCGTCGAGTCAAAGTCCCCGTAAAAGATCCCCTCAAAAGACCCCAAAACAGACACGCAAATAACAAACTTTCCTCTCGAGCAAATCAACTGAGCAGTGGTAGCTGGGAGGTCACTCAGCAGCTTGCTCCGAGCTTCCTCCCTTTCCAGCTGTGGAAATGCACAGGGAGGGGATGGCCCTGGTCCTGGGAAGCGGAGGAAGAATGTTTTTTCCACTCCAAAGCCAACGCTGTCCTAGGGTGAATGTGGGCCCTCCCTAACAACACAGAGACTCCTGCTAGTACCCTGTTCCCAGACTATAAACACTCCTGGACTCCTCGCCAAACACATAATAAAGATCCCCCCCCCACCTCTGGCCCTGCACTTTGTATAATTCAAATGTAAATCATGATAAATATCAGAGTAGATTCTCCAACTGAAAGAATGCTGGATTTTTCCAGAAAGTACCCAATGCTTATGGTGAGAAAGAAAAAAGCATCTTTAAGGGATGCCTTTATGGCTTCAGCAGTCTGTGGGTCCCTCAGTGCAGCAATTTTTAGAACTGATATAAGGCTAGGAAAACTGAACCCTATGAGGGTGTGGACAGTAAACATCGCCTCCCAAGAAAAGCTTGTTTCAGAAATAAAAAAAAAAAAGACCATGTCCCACGTTCTTGGCTGGAAACTCCACGGAGGGGCTTGCCTAATAAATCATGAATCTGATCGGACTCAAAAAAAAAAAAAAAAAGGTGACACCCTGAAATTTTCTGACAACTGGTTTAGATCAAACCGCCAATTTTCTTTCGTTCCCTTGAGCAAACCCTCCTGAACGTTTCTTTTAAAGATGTGAATCCTGAAGCCTCCCCACCTCCACCCCGAAACATCTAAATCATGAAGCCCCTTCTTTTCTCCCCCTCCCCATCTGACATGGGATGAGGTCATTTCTTTGTTTCTGGGATATAGTCCACCCTTCACTACAATTGGGCCTCACGTTTTTCTTACAATTTCTGATTTGTTCAGACAAAGATCAGAAGCTAAAATCTCCCAGAATTAGCCAGTTGGGCTGCTACCAAGATAGAACTGAGCCATAACATTGACAGTGTGCGCACACTGTGTACTGTGGGGATGGTATGTCTGCCTGCATAGGGGTGGTATTGTTTCTAGGACTCACACGGCATTAGCTCATTGAACTGGAAATACATTCTTCCCCCTCCTTCCTTCCCCTCCCTCCTTTCTTTCAGCAGAAGAGATTGGTAACCAACCAGGTGAACAACTTTTTTTTTAACCTCTTAGAACATCCTAGAAAATAAAAGCAAACGAGCTTTTTTTTCTGTCAAATGTTGATATCTTTGCATTAACCAACAAGTCAAAAAGTAAAGGAGAAAGGAAGGGAGGGGAACGAAGGAGGAAAACAAAGGCTTGATTCTAAAACATCATCCAGGGCTGGAGAGATGGCCCAGCGGTTAAGGCACTTGCCTCCAGTGCCTAAGGCCCTGGGTTCAATTCCCCAGGACCCACATAAGCCAGACCCACAAGGTGGTGGTCCTGATGCTCTCTCTCTGTCTCTGTCTCTGTCTCTCTCTGCTTGCAAATGAATAAATAAAATATTTTTAAAAATAAAACATCATCCAGTAGGCTTCACAGTCAACCAGTGAAAGAATGTGTTTAAATAATACCCTGGTTTGCCTGGCATTTCATTTTCATATGCATTATTAACTGGTAGTCTGAAATCATCAATCACTTTTTTTTTCTATTTTGTTTTGGTTTTTCAAGGCAGGGTCTCGCTCTAGTCCAGGCTGACCTGGAATTCACTGTGTAGTCTCAGGGTGGCCTTGAACTCATGGTGATCCTCCTACCTCTGCCTCCGGAATGCTGGGATTAAAGGCGTGCGCCACCACACCCGTTGGTAGTGGGGCTTTTTAAGTAAGTATATAGCTTGAACTGGGGAGATGGCTCAGTTGGTGTAAAGTGTGTGGTACAGTGTGAGTATGAGGACATCAGCTTGGGTCCCCAGCACCCATGTAAGAAGTTGATGGAGCATGCCTATAATCCTAGCACTGAAGAGGCAGAGATGGGAGGATCCAGGGCCTGTTGACCAGGTCAGTCAGTGAGTGCCGGGTTCAGTGGGGGACCTTGTCTCAAAAAAACAAAAGAAAAAGTAAAAGAGCAATAGAAGGACACATCTGAAGTCAACCTTTGTTGTCCATTTGCATGTGCACACATATGCACACACACATATGCACACACACATAAGCATATATATATATAGTTATATAATGTAAACACACCTTGAGGGCAGAAATAACTTATAAATAAAAAAGAACGCTTTTTAAACCTGTAAAAAGTATTTATTTATTTATTTATTTATGTGTGTGCATATGTATGTATGGGCACAGCAGGGTCTCTTGCCATTACAAACAAATGCCCATCCAGCTTTATGCGGGTGACTGAGGAATTGAACTCTGGCCAGCAAGCTTTGCAAGCAGGTTACCTTTAACCATAACCGCTGAGCCAGGAATAACTTCTGATGTTCTAGAACCCAGTAGAATATTTGGTTGACAACAATCAACTGAGTATTTCAAAACCTCTAGTGGAGAGGGCTGGGACTGTTCCCAACACAAAGAGATGATCTGCGCTTGAGGCAGTGTGTGTGTGTTAATGACCTTGATCATTGCACTTGGACCGGCGGCTGCATACAATTATCCTATAGCAATTAAAAAACTTAAATGTTAACAGATTACATTATGGTTGTTTTTAAAAAGTTAATTGTATTTTCTGACTTTTTCTATTTTGTGATTTTTTTAAAAAATATTTTATTTATTCATTTTCAAGCAGAGATACAGAGAGAGAGAGAGAGAGAGAGAGAGAGAGAGAGAGAGAGAGAGAGAGAGAGAGAGAGAGAACGAGCCCACAGGGCCACCACCTTGTAGGTCTGGCTTATGTGGTTACTGGGGAATTGAACCCAGGGCCTTAGGCACTGGAGGCAAATGCCTTAACCACTGAGCCATCTCTCCAGCCCTGTGATCTTTTTTTAAATTAAGAATTATTTGTAGGATTAAAATTTCTTTTTTCCTGGGCTGTGGCTGTGGTTCTGGGCTTGTTTGCAAAGCCTGACAGCCTAGGTTTGATCTCCCAGTACCCATGTAAAGTTGGGTGCCCAAAGTGGTGCATGCATCTGGAGTTCATTTGCAGGGCAAAAGGCCCAGATGTACCTATTCTCATTCTCTCTCTCTCCCTCTCTCTCTCTCTCTCTTTCTCTTTGTTTCTCTCCTTACAAATAAAATTTTTAATTAAAAATTTTTAATATATATATTTTTATTTATTTGCAAGCAGAGAGAGATAGAAAGGAGACGACAGACAGAAAGAATGGGCGCACCGGAACCTCCAGCTGCTGCAAATGAACTCCAAATGCATGGGACACTTTGTGCATCTGGCTTTATGTGGGTTCTGGGGAATCACCAGGGTGGTTAGGCTTTGTAGGCAACCACCTTAACTACTGAGCTATCTCTCCAGGCCCCCCCCCAAAATTTTTCTTCCAAATTTTTTTAACAAACAATTGTTTCCCCCTCGTGATGATGTGCAGCTCAGTCATAGGTAGAGTGCTTGCGTGGCGCACACAGCTTTCAATACCAAGCCCCGAAAAAGCATCTTCCTTTCCTTTTTATTTTTTATTTTATTTTAGGTCAACTATTTTAAGGTGATTGCAACAAGACCAGGACTTTATTGAGGGGAATAAAAGGTCCTTAACAGCCAACCTTTCTCCTTGGTTATGACAGCATTGTGAAGGACTCACATGGGCCTTGGACCTTGCTCAAAGTCGTAATAAACAGCAAATGTAGCTGGCCAACAGCATGTTCTATTATCAACTCAATTCTGCTCCGAGGTTCTGCTGGACTGGATCATGGGTCCCATTTTATTGATGGAGAGCCTGAGGCCCAGGGAAGGCAGGTTTCATGTAGTCAGTGGTGAGAGGTGCCCTTCGCCGTATCACTCACTAACTCCTGTTCATAGTGACCTGACCTTCACCTGGATCGTCAGTTATTTTTGCCATGTTTGACCTCACTGTCATGCTCTGGCTTCATTTTTATCCTCTCGGTCTATGTCGAGTCCGTGTCCATGTGCGTGTACATGCTTTGGGACTCTCTCTAGGCAGCGGGGGGGGGGGGGGGGGGGGGGGGGGGGGGGGGGGGGGGGGGGGGGGGGGGGGCTGTGAACCTCTCCCAGCATCTTCATCAGAACTGAGAAGGGCCAGAGAGCAGGGCTGGATGGAGATGGCCTTGATTCCCAGCACTGCCTCTGATCTGAGGTGTCCCTGAAGCTTGGAGTCTCAGTTTCCCCAGCTGCACAAAGAGAGTGATGAAAGTGTTTGCCTCACAGCCTTCCAGGGGGGCCTGCAGGAGAGCAGGTGTTTAAAAGTCAGAGCATTGAACTGTAACTCTTATAAAGGTCCTGGGTTCTTTTTTATTCTTTTTAAAAAGAAATGTGCCAAGTAAAGGTTTTGAACAAAAGTGCTCATAGACAAGAATTCCAGGGGCAGAAATGGATGGATATCTTGAAACAGAGTCAATAATCAACAAAAATATCCTGAAGAACAATTCTAAAACACAGGACAGGGTTTCCATCAGGGTTGGGTACCAGCTGCTTCCCCAAGTGGTTTCTTGGGCCACCCAAGTTGCCTTGACCTCTCCCTAGAACCATCTGGGGCCTCCCAGGAACCAGCAGGTACAGAGTTAACTCCAGCTCGGCAGGGATCTCCCTGCCTCTCAAGCCTGCTGCCTTCTGATTGGTCAGAGCCTTGCTGCTCTTAGAAGCCATAGCCTTCTGCCCTCATAGGACCTTCCTTTTCTTGCTTGCTTGGCTTTAGTTATTCTTTTTTTTGTTTGTTTGTTTGTTTTGGTTTTTTGAGGTAGGGTAGTTACTCTTTTAATGGCTCAGATCTGGAAGCAACCTTACCTCATCATAGGAGCCTAGTTAAATAAACTATGCCATGTTCTGCCTATCAAAATAGCACACAGCCTCATAAAAAAGAGTGAGTCAGCACGAAGATGTAGGGATTAAAGACAGGCCACAGACATCAGTCACCAAACCATATAGACCATATGATTCCATCTGTGTAAAAACAAATTGAGAAGACATTTGTGGGTGTGCGTATCTTTATAAAGCATAGCTTTCAGCTTACATCATTTATTATTGTTTAGGTGGCTAAATAGTGGGTTGGGGAGATGGCTCAGCAGTTAGAGGTGCTTGCTTGCAAAACCTGATGGCCTGGGTTCAATTCCCTAGTACCCAGATAAAGCCAGTCACACAAAAGGGCACCTGTGTCTAGAATAGATGATAGATAGATAGATAGATAGATAGATAGATAGATAGATAGATAGATAGATAGATAGATAGATAGATGATAGACGATAGATAGATAGATAGATAGATAGATAGATAGATAGATAGATAGATAGATAGATGATAGACGATAGATAGATTGATAGATGATAGAGAGAGAGAGAGATGATAGATAGATATATAGATGATAGATAGGAGAAAGGCCGAACATTAACAGCACAGAAAGACTTACCGTCTAAGCCTAGGTGGCCCATTTCTGCTGCTGCTGCAGCTTTAGCAATGTGACTCCTGGATGTGGAGCTGGAATGCAGATGAAGGTCAGTGTCTACACTTGTCTTTGGACTTCCGTTGCCCTTGAAACATTTGGCCATGAATATATTGTGTATATGAAGGTTGTCAATAAAAGGTGAAAAACATATTTGGCCATGCGAACCTCTCTCTATGATGACGCTATTACTGTTCTGGAATGGACCCGCTGAAGGGACTGTGTTCTGGCTGTGAACGAGGAGCTCCGGGCAAGATGGTGGGCCACTGGAGCCTGTGGTGTCAGAGGAAACCAGGGTTCAACTGCTTGCTGTGGGCCTCAGTGAGGCTGAGGAGCTGCTGGGCTGGGGTGGAACTCACGGCAGACACCGAGCTCTCCAAGGTGACCAGAAAAGGCAGCTGGCTATGCAGGGAGGGGGCAGCTGCCTGGGGAGTTTCTCTAAAAGTCTGGCTTTTCCTGACCTCAGAGGCTGTTTGAGGAAAGCAGTAAGGAGGTGAGATGACTTGGTGGTTAAAGTACTTGCTCCCTAAGCCCACCAGTAACAGCTCAAATCCTCCACCCCCACATAAAGCTGGACACAAAGTGGCCCAGATGTGTGTGATCCCAACGTGCTTATGGCAGTGGGAGGCAGTCGGGAGAATCCTGAAGCTGAAGGCCACCTAGTCCTTCCCAGCAGTGAGGAAAAGAGGAGGAGGAGGAGGAGGAGGGAAGGAAGGAAGGAGAGAGGAAGGGAGGGAGGGAACCTTTCCTCAACAAGGTGGAAGGATAGGATAGGATAGGATAGGATAGGATAGGATAGGATAGGATAGGATAGGATAGGATAGGATAGGGTAGGGTAGGGTAGGGTAGGGTAGGGTAGGGTAGGGTAGGGTAGGGTAG
>PVHP010051299.1:0-11491 GCA_004024765.1 Zapus hudsonius | reverse complement strand
ACATAGTTGTAAGATTACCTTTAGGGAAAGTTAAAAGTTCAGAAATTTAGTTTCTAACAGCAATAATATCCCAAAATTAATTCATAAGACCCATAAGTAATATTCCCATGGTTCTGTCCCATAGTTGATTCTCATATTTCAGTCCCATAGTTTTTTTTCTTATAGTTCATCACCACAAGACACATTACGCTCTGCACTGGAAGTTCATAGTGAAAATTAATGTCATAAGACTCTTCCAATTTCTATGTTAAAAATTAATAATAAAATCTTTCTTTTAGTCTTCTCTGACATATTTGAACATAATGTATATTCTGTCTTTAAAATGTTAGGTACATATAGTGATTATAAATTTAGACATCGTCATGAGTGTTTAAAAGACACTTAGATTTATGACACCATAAATAGCAGTTAATGTTTTTAATCACATGTGCTACTTTATAATTTTTTAGTTTCATAATACCCTTTATCTTCTTCAATTTTACCCCCAAAACAAATATTAATTATTGCTAAGTATTAGTATTTTTGCAATTTCTGATTATAAAAGGCTCCATATTAACAGATGGCTTAACCACAAAACTATAATTTGATAACTATTGTGTGCTTATTTATTAGACATAATATAGTAAATGATGTTAGATATAAAGGGGTTGAACAAGTGAGCAACTCAGGGCAGTTAACTGTAATTCAGGAGGGAGTTGCTAAATCACAACTTGGCCATGTTATGAAGTGAGACTTGCACAAGGAGGAAAATTGCATTTGGAACCATGAAGTAGCTAAACTTATCAAGTGATTTTGTTTATCAACAACTAAAAACCCTTGAATTGCCTTTGTAAAATTAAATTCTCTCTACCAAAAAATGCTTCAAATCCTCTATGACTGTTCAAAAACCAATAACTTTTGCAACACTTTCTTTGAGTGTGCTCATGACATCACAAGTTAGCACCAAGACAACATTATGCAATTATTCTAAGACAGCCAATTCCTTGTCGTTGCAGACATCTCTACTTTCAAAGAGTCAGGCAGATGACAGACAACAAAGCTTCAATGACTTTCAAATAGCTAATCAGACGTTATTTTGGAAAATAGTCTCATTCCCACGCTAGCTCAAGATATTATATATGTAATCATTAAATTGTTAGGCAGTATATTTTTGGCTGAGATGCACATACTTTGATCTGAATATCTTTACAAAATCATTTCTACTCTTGGCTGAAAGATTCTCATTTATTTGTTTATCCTGAATCTTTGGGCTTGGGCTTGGCACAGTTACTTCCCAGGTGGTTTGATAAGTACTCTTTAAAATTATATTACCATTTTACTTCACTGAATAAACTTAGGATTGTATGGTACATTATGTGATATACATGATTACTAGAGAGTCATGTTAGTAGATGAACCATAGTCTAAACAATATGGCAATTATATTTTTCAGATTTAAAATAGATCCTAGTTTGAAAGATCTATTGTGCAACACAGTACCTCTAATGTGCCTGTAATCTTAAAACTTGGTTTAGTGACTCTGTCTTGCATTAACTATTGTTGCTACAGAAATAAAACCAACCAACCAACAAAAAGGCAAAAAAGTTGAACTTTGATTATGGTGATAGTTTTGCATGCATATATGCTGCACTATATATATATATATATATCAGATATGTTCAGGCTTGTGTCTGAATTATACATCATATCATACTTTAAAAGTTATTAAAATAGCAAAATAAGAGTCAAGATGTTTCAGTGAGTAAAGTGATGGTTACAAAAGCATGAAGTACTGAGTTTGGATTGCCAGAATCCACAAAAAAGCCTGGCAAACTAGTACACATCTGTAATTATGGCAATGGAGAGGCAGAGACAACAGAATCCCTGGGGCATGGCTAATGTGCCTAGGCAAATAAGTGATTTCTGAGTTTAGTGAACAATCCTCTCAAAGAATAGCATATAGGGAGGAAGACTTGTGTTGACCTCTGGTCTCCACATGCACACGCACATACACACTCATGTTTACATACCTGTACACACACAAGTTTGACCAGATACATGAAAATACAGATACATGCATGTATGGGCACTGAAACATACTCATGCCATATATGTATACAATAAATGTAGTTTTGAAAAGACTTTTAAAAAATCTTTTTTTCTTTTATTATTGTCCATAATGAGTTACATTATTTAGTGGGCCAACAGTGAGTTGGCAATTCCCTAATGCCCCCCTCCCCAGCCCCAATCAGCTGGATATCCTCCTCCATGGGCCGTCTGGATCAGTCCTTGTGGAAGGGGGACCATGGATAGCCTAGTATTCAGCCAGGTTCTCCTGACCCTAGTATGTTGTTACTGAGGGGTACCATGCCTCTGGATAGTCTCCCCCACCACGGCTCTCACAATCTTTCCGCCCCCTCTTCCTCATAGGTCCCTGAGTCATGGTGGGAGAGTATTAAGGCCACTTTATTGTTGAGGTCTTAGGGGGTCTCTGTACTTCTGCTTTAGGTTGTGTTGAAAATCGTTGGTGTTTGTCTCACTGGCTTATCCTGGGTTGACCGATTGGCTGTGGTTATAGGTCTCTTGCTTATCCCACCACTCTCTGCAGGGTTCCATTTGGATTCTCCACTGTACGTCTGTGGTGGCTATTGGGATGTCAGCTATTGGCCTGCGGTTAGTTGGTAGGGTTGGAAAAGCCACAGCTCTCTCACTGGCTTCTAAAAAATACAAACAGAATCTCCATTGGAGAGTGAGATCAGTATAGGTTAACTGAGATACACATTTCTGAATTGGGTAGATTATATTGTTAGTAGCCTCTTTGTAAATCACTCGCATAGTGCATTTCTCTTTGGGTCCCACGATTTTGGTTCCAAGTGCTTTTTGCCCTGAGTCCCCAGTTCCAGCTAAGGGCTCCCCATGACTGAGTGGATTACATGGCCAAATTAAAAGCTGTTGATTGCGTCCCCTAGGCTTTGGCATCTCCATTGCACCAGTGTTCTTATCTTGGTTCGTTGTTCTCTCCCAGTAGGAACTGTTTTCAGCCTACTCATGGTGACAGACTCCATTTTGTATCAGTGGTCTCTGTTTTTTACTCCAATTATCATTGATGTTTGATTATTTCAAATGGACAGGGAGAGTCAATATTTGTTTGGTTAGAGCACAGACATTAATAACTGGAAAGCATAAATAATTTTGATTATAATTATAAGAACTGTGAAAAATAATAGGAAATATGCATACAAATAAAGCATATTGTTGTCTGTAGGCTTATTAATTTATTATTTCATGAAATACATTATAAAATGTCTGTGAACCCTTAAATCAGCTCTACCTCTACTCAGACAAAATGCTTTCACATTTTGTAAAATAGTTAACATTCTTAATAGGATATTCAGTAAAAATATAATTTCTAAAGTTTAAAAGCCTGTGAATACTGATGTGTGCATGTGTATACTTTTTTGTGCATTATAGACCATCCTCCAAAACAGTAATGCTTTAACATTGAAGGTCATTTGTATCATAAAATCAGGAACATAAAAGCCAGGTCTTTTATTTGGAAGTTTTGTGATTTGGAACGTCTTCTGCTATGTGCATCATTACAATAAAATAATTCATATTTCTGCATATGAAAGTAATGCTCATAGGTTCAGCTATCACTAATTTGAAGAAGCAATTTTTCCTACCTTGCAAAATGGTTGAAAAGTCTTCTTTGGATTGGTGGAGTACCCCATAGAAGCACTTATTTCTCCCTCTTGATAATTGTTGAATTTATCCACAATTATAGGTACAGTAAGTTTTTTAGTGTAAGCTTAATATTAGCTGGGTAAGCATGTATTGCTTATGCTATGATTGGCAGCCAATCCTCCTATGCTGTTATTTCTCCTCCAACCTTCCTGGTTTGCTCTCTTCTCCTTCCAATGCATCACTTATGTTGCAATGTCTCCTGGGAACTTTCCCACAAGCTTTCTCACTGTAATTGTTTTTAAGCATTGGAAGTGTCAGGCTTCTTGCTGGTGTCACAAAAAGCAGGGAGAGTGATAAATGTGTGAATTCTCCACTCCTGCCTGTCAGCAGGAGTAGAATTGTTACTCATGAGATCTATAGTCTGGTAAAATCTGTTCATACAAGAGCGAATGCACAGGTTACCAAATGGGCACAGACAAGGCTATAATTCTGGCCAAGAAGAAGTAAGGGTGCAGCTTTTATAAAATCATTTAGGTAATTTTCTCAAGGGCATGAGATGGATCTTTATTGCACATGCAATTTCAGCAAGTCTGGAGATCTGTTTTCAAACTCAAATTCATTCACAGTGAAAAATGTACCACGTAATTCTTCAATTTAATGTTTTTAGAGTATCTTTTTTTACCCTGAGGATGAGATGGAATTTTCAATGAAACATCAGTGCCTCAACAATTTCCATGGGCTGGAGGGATTCTTAATTTACTTTGTGTTTCACAATGTCTATTTTAAAACCAGAGATCCTCAACAGCTTAATATTGTGTATCTTTCTTTGTCAAATGATTTATTCTATAAAACTTACAGATAACTGAATCTTGTAGAAGACATTTATGGATCCCTTGGTCTTTTGTGATTTTGTTTTCTATAAGGTCAAATAAAGAAGAATTTACAACTCTAAAATATGTGATTACTGATCATGAGGAATGGAATATGGAAGGATTATATTGGAAATTGATTAACGATACCCTTTGAGTCATCTTGGAAAAATATATGGCTATTAAGCATCAGTTAACTTCTATATATTCAACCTGTTACAAAATAACCTCTAATGAGCCTACAAATATTAGCCAACACTAAATTGTATATGCCATTAATGATAGATATGAATGCACTGACAACTAACATTTAAGGCCTGGAGATAGGTAGTATGCTCTATCACCTATTTCCCAAAAGAGAAAGATGCCATGAAATAATGAAAAGTCAGGATAAGGTGATTTGGTGAAATAGGACAGCTATAACACATAAATTAGCTACCCAACAAAGAAAACTAGGGTTTTTAGTACCACACTGCCTGCATTATTGCAATATTGGAAGAAGGTAGTTCACAGAAAATCCAAAAGCAGGCCTGAAATACCACAGTTGAGCCTTGATGGTGGGGTCAGGATGTTCAGAGATAAAATTATTGTGCTAATAATAACAGGTGAGCCATCAACCCACATAATCTCTCCAACATGGCAGTGCTTAAAGTAAACCTCACAGTTATAACTCTGAACATAAATGGACTTAGCTTTCCTATAAAAAGACACATATCAGCAGGGTGGATCAGAAAAATGGAGCCTCTTTTACCTTCAAGAAATGCACCTAACCTCTAAAGACATAAATCTCCTTAGTGTAAAAGGATGGAAAACAATTTTCCAAGTGGGTGTGGCTACAATAATATCTGACAAAACAGAATTTAAACCAAATTTAATTTAAAAGGATAATAAAAGTCACTACTTACTCTTCAAGGGAATGATCCAAAAATAGGTTATTACTATCATAAATATGTATGCACAAATACAGGTGCACCACATTTCATAAAGCTAAATTACTCAAAAACAAAACAGAAATAGACTCCAATTCCATTATAGTAGGAGAATTTAACACACCACTATCATCTCTGGACAGATCTTCCAAACAAAAGGTTAGTAGTGAAATAACAGAACTTAGCAACACCATAGATCAACTAGACCTAACAGACATAAAGAACATTCAATCCCAAGACCACAGAATATATATTCTTCTCAGCAGTGCCTTTAAATAGACCACATATTAGGACATAAAACATGTCTCAGCAAATTAAGGAAGACTTGCATCATATCAGACCACAGTGTGTTAAAGTTGGAACTTGACAATGGGAGGAACAGCAGATATTACACCAATTATTGGTGACTGAACAATATACTACTAAACAATGAATGGGTCATTCAAGAAATAAAAAAGGAAATTGAAAATTTCCTAGAAGTAAATGATAATGAAAACACAACATACCAAAAACTATTGAACAATGAAGGCAGTCCTCAGGAGAAAATTCATAGCGCCAAATGCCTTCATATCCAAAGACAGAGAGATCACAAATTAATCACCTATCCACCCACCTAAAGGCATTGTAAAAACTAGATTAACACTTGGAGCTCAAGATGAAAAGAAATAATTAAGATCAGAGCTGAGATTAATGAAATGGAAATGAAGAAAACAATTAAAAAATAGATGAAACAAAGAGTGGGCTCATTGAAAAAATAAATAAGATTGACAAACCCTTAACCAATCTAATTAAATTAAAAAAGAGAAGGCCAAATCAACAAAATCAGAAATGAATAGGGAGAGGTCACAACAGACCCCAAAGAAATTGGAAGAATCCTAATTCCTAAACCTCTAGTCCACAAAATTGGAGAGCCTGGAAGAAATGGATGAATTTATGGACACCTACCACCTATGAAAGCTTAACCCAGAGCAGATGAATTTCGTAAATAAACCTATAACATCCATGGAGATTGAAAATGTTATATAAAAAAAACTCCTCAAAAGGAAAAGTCCAGGACCAAATAGATTCTCAGCCAAATTATACCAAAACTTTCTCATAGAACTGAAACCACTCTTTCTGAAGCTTTTTCATATTATAGGAAAATAGAGAATGCTTCCAAACTCCTTCTATGAAGCTAGCATCACCCTAACCCCAAAACCAGACAAAGACACAAGAAAAGAAAATTACAGACCCTTATGAACTTAGATGCAAAAATCCTGAACAAAATCCTTGCAAACTGAGTAGAAATCACATCAAAAGTATTATTCACCTTGACCAGGTAGTATTTATCCCAGGAATGCAGGGCTGGTTCAACATACAGAAGTCGATTGATGTAATCCATCACATTAATAGATTCAACCACAAAAACCACATGGACATCTTAATCGATACAGGGAAGGCTTTTGACAAAATTCAACACCACTTAATGATCTAAATGATGGAGAGGCTGGGCATAGATGGGTTATACCTCAACATAATAAAGGAAATATACAAAACTCCTAAAGCCCAAATCATACTCAATAGGAAAGACTGAAGAAGTTCCCGCTAGAATGGGGAACAAGACAGGGGTGGACACTCTCACCAATGTTCTTCAATGTAGTACTTGAGTTTTAGCCCAAACAATAAGACAGGAGAAAGGCACAGAAGGGATTGGAAAGGAAGAAGTAAAACTGTCCCTCTTTGCAGATGACATGATCCTGTACATAACAGACCTGAAGTAAGTTTCTGAAGTGATAAATTACTTCAGCAATGTGACAGGATACAAAGTTAACACATAAAAAAATCAGTCACCTTCTTGTATGCAGATGACATACAAACAGAAAAAGAAATAAGAGAGACTGTACTGTTTTCATTATCCTCAAAAAAATTAAATACCTTGGAATACCAGTAACCAAGGCTGTGAAAGACTTGTATAATGAAAACATTAAAACACTCAAGAAGGAAATAGAGGAGGATGTGATAAGATGGAAAGATATTCCATGCTCCTGGATACGGATAATTAATATAGTTAAAATGGCAATTCTTCCAAAATCAGTATAAAGACTCAATGCCATACCAATAAAACCCGGAGCTTCATTCTTTACAAACATAAAAAAATATAATCTAAAAATTTATTTGAAATGGCAAAAAGCCTCATGTAGCCAAACAAAACAAAACAAACAAAAAATACTTCTTCAGGTGGCTTCAGCATTCTTGATGTAAAGATATACTAAAAAGACATAGTAACTAAAAAGCATGGTACTGGTATAAAAAGAGACAGCCCAATGGTACAGAAATAATTAAATAATTAATACTTAGTTCAAGTAACTATGGTTTCTTGATCTTTGCTAAAGGTACCAACAATGTGCCCTGGCATAAAGACAGCATCTTCAACAAATGGTGCTGGACAAATTGGATAAATATTTGTAAAAAAAATAATAGACCCACTCTTTTTACTATGCACCAAAAGCAACTCCAAATGCATCAAAGACCTCAACAAAAGACATGTAATTCTGAAAACCCTGGAAAAAATAGTAGGAACTATCCATGAGATAGGAATAGGAAAAATCTTGCTGAACAAACCTCCAGCATTCTAGGAAATGCAAAAAATTACTTAACCATGGGATATCATTAAGCTTAAAAGCTTATGTACAGACAAACATACCATACTAAGAGCCAATAGACCACCATCAGAATGGGAGAAAAAAAGGTCTACTATCTAAAACTTACAAAGAACTCAAACAACAACAACAACAACAACAAACAGACCTTTCACAAAATGGGCCATTGATCTCAACAGAGAATTCACAGAGGAGGAAAACCAAATGGCCAATTCTCATTTAAGAAAGTGTTCATCATCCTTAATCATTAGAGAAATACAAATCAAAAGTACAATGAGATTCTACTTTACTCCAGTCAAAATTGTAATCATTAAAAAAAATCTAACAATAATAGTTGCTGGTGAGGATGAGGGGAAAAAGGAACTCTCATTCACTGCTGGTGGCATTGCATGCTGGTGCAAGCACTATGGAAAGCAGTTTGGAGGCTCCTGAATAGGATGAATATAGAGCTACCAATGGACCCAGCTATCCCTCTACTGGGCATCTACCATCAAGATTTCATGCCTCAGCACAAATATATTTGCTCAACCATGTTTATTGCAGCTTAAGTCATAATATCTAAGAAGTGGAATCAAACTAAATGCCCATCACTAGACAAATGGATATCAAATTTGTGGTACATTTTTGGTAATTTATGGAATTCTATTCAGCTGAAAGGAAAAATGACTTAATGAAATTTAAAGAAAAGTGGACAGATTTGAAGCAGATCATAGTTAGTGAACTTAGACAACAACAGAGAGACAAATGCCACATATTCTCCCTCATATGTGGTTCCTAATAGTTTAAGCTTAAACTCTAAGCAATCCTGAAAGGTAAATTGAGAAACTGACAAAGGAGATGGAAGGAATTGGTGTGGGAGAGGAATGGGAGGGGGGAGAATTTATACAATAAGCTAAACCAATAATGAAGCAGTATCATAAATTCCTTACTTCCATACAATTAGCTCCTGAGGAAGCTGGGGGCATCGTCTGGTAAGAGGGACCATGAATAGAACTGGAGGAAGCCTAACGCCATGAAATATAGATCAGACCTGCAACTACCTGTCCATCATTGGTTTCTTCCCACATTGAGCTGTTTATCAAAGAGACCCATGAGGTCCCCAAAACAAGACAGGCTTCTGTCAAAGCTCTTGATTACCTGCCCCAGGCCAAAGGTATGATCCTATTGTTGAAGAAACCAGAGAATGTCATCACACAACACCAAGAAACCCTGCTAAATCCATAATGGTAACCCGCTCCCTGATGGTAGCATTACATAAGCTACAAGGGGAAACTGGTAAATGATATTTGGAGAAAGCAGAGAAAAATGATATACAATTCAGACTGATGTCATGAGGAGCACACTGCTATATGGAAGAGACCAGCAAGTCAAGAACTGCTAACCTGTGCAATAATGACAGCAAACCTAAGTGGGTAATCAACGGCTTTCAGATTGGCTAAGAGATCTTTTCAATGACAAGGAACCATTAACTGGAACTGGGATCCATGGAAAAAATCTGAGGACCAAGAGCCCAGGCTCCATGTGGAAATTCCCACTACCAGAGAGCTACAGAGAGGCAGCAGCCATTAAAATCTTGTCAAAATAGCAATGTTTATCTCACTCAACTTATACTGATTTCACTCTCCGATGGAGATGCTGTTTGTATATTTCAGAAGGCAGCAAGAAAGCTGTGGACAACCTAATTCCATCAACAAATCATGGGATGATGGCTGACATCCTGGCAAGGGATGAACCACCCTTGGCCTATCATCTAGGCCCCCAATGAAACCTATGAGATAGTGGTGAGATAAACAAGAGACCTATCACCACAGGAAGTCATATAACTCAGGAAAGGTCAATGGAGACAGACACCAAGATACCCAACACAACCCAAAGCAGAAGTCCATAGACACTTAAGATCTCAACAATAAAGCAGACTTAAAAGTCACCATGACTCAGGGAACTGAGCGGAAGAGGGGTCGGAAAGAATGCAAGAGCCATGGTGGGGGCAAATATCCAGAGACATTGTCCCCCTCAGCAACAACACACAAAGGGTGGAGGTGGAATTGAGATTCCAAACTAATCTTAGAATTTCTGAATTGTGGTACACAATTGTAAGAAGTAGAGTTTATGTAATTATTGTAGTATGAAGACTCTAAGAAGACAATAGATGTAGCAAGTCCAGAAAATACTTGAGTCTTAGGAAGAGTGGCTCTAAGATGCTGTGGGCACATACATGGCCCATCTTCTCAGCACTCATCTTGAAAGATGTAAACCTGTTTAAACACACGTGCATATCATACAGACCAGAGACATTTTTTTCTGACTAAGGCAATGGGAAAGTCCTGCATATTGAGAAAACTATAAGTGAAACATATTTAATTATAAGAATGGCTCTCCAATAATGGAAACTAGTGTTGTGGTGCATAGAAGCCTCTGCTTCCTCATCACTCACTAAAGATCACACTATGGCTTTATCCTATTTAGCTCTGTCTGCTCTGCTGTAACACATGCCTGATGCTGGGTAGTTTTAAAGGATAGTGATTTATTTCTATCAGTTATGGAGGCAGAGAAGGGCACATTCAAAGTGAGAAGGCCAGTTCCTTATAGATGCATTGTCTGGGTGTCTTCTTCACATGGTGGAAGGCAGCCAGGAAAGAAAACAAAACTCTTCATGGAGCTTTCTTCTTTGATAAGAATCTTAATACCATTGCAGTCGCTTCATAATGGCTACCTCTTAAGACTGATCCAACCTCATGTGTAAGAAAAACACATTCAAGCCAGAACATCTCTTTCCCACAATTCCAAGTATGATTGAGGTTCCATTGTTCCACATACACCTTGTTCTGTCTGTTTATGAAGACCGTTTTCCTTCTGGGAACATCTGCCAGATAAGCCACTTTTATCAGTAACTCCTTGGAGTATTTTCTTGAAAAATCTTGCCCAAGATAATAACCTTAGAACAATCTTTAGTATAATTAAAGAGAACTTCCATTCTAAATTTTATAGATATCTTTATTTCACATACAAATAATTTTTACCTATAACATGACTATTTTCTCACCTTGAAGCCTGTTTAATTTAACTCCAAGCCCCATTCATTGACAAGAAGGTAGTAATGAAATTCACAAAAGTAATGCAAGAATGATGGAAACCAGCAAAGTGCATCAAATCTACTTCATGCAAAAATCACATTATAGATACTTATATGGGTTATTTTTAAATATTACCATTTCAAGGCATAGCCTTTAGGTTCATAAGTGTTCTAGAGTATATAAATTCTATAGAGTGTAGTTGTTGTTCATTTAAAAGATAATATAGTCATATTTCATGCATGTGTGTTGAAACAGATATTTGGATGTAGGCATTTTTGCCCGAAAGCTAACAAAAAGACAGTTAGTTGAAAAAAAAA